>MCJB01034198.1:36127-114444 GCA_002018475.1 Nicotiana obtusifolia | reverse complement strand
GGGGGGGGGGGGGGGGGGGGGGCATTAATATTGTTGATATTTGTGCAGTGATGTGCCTACCTTGTGTGAATTATATCTTGTACATTTTGGGTGGTGAACGTTTCTTATGTGCCATTCATTGTCCCTACTCTTACTTGTTAACTTGAATTGGGATAGAACACTCGCACAAGCATACACGTAATTAATCACCTATAACGGCTTAAGAAGATGAATTCTGATATTATTGACCATTTACATGTACTCCGGTTTATTTGCCTTCTGTGTGAGAGTTGTTTTATTGGCATGTAAGTTGTCCATGTTGTCATGGATCACTATTATTGCTGGCACGTGAGTTATCCGTGTGGATATTTGGTATTGTCACTCTCTTGGCACGTGACTCGTCTGTGCGGTTATGAATTGTAATGTGGGCATGAGGTGCCAAGTGATAAGGGTTCACGAACTGGGACCCGTGAAATGTGACTATAAGGTGAAGTACCCGGGGGAATCTTTGAACAAATCTTGTGTGGAAGCAGTTGCTCCTATTGAATTATTACTTGTTCCCTCTATTTGGTTTCATCGGACTTTAACTGTATTCAGCTTACTCCACGACGTTATTACCTATTTGTTCCCTAATGCTAATTGTTGCTCTTAGTTTCCTATTACAAGCGATGTTTGTTATTTTTTTCATGCTTAGTTTTATTCTGATATTGTTCCCTGTTAGCTTCACATTCATACTTGTACAGGTTATTTGATTTTATAGGTGTCTTGACTGTCTCTCGTTACTACTTCACCGAAGTAAGTCTTGATACTTACTCTGGTGTACTTATGCTACGCTTTCTGCATATTTTTGTGCAGATGCAGGTACTACGGAGTTGGTTGATCATTAGCTAGCTGTTTGGACTTTGCTCTGGAGACTCTAGGTATACATGACATCGCGTTCGCAGGCCTTGGTTCACCTTCTGATATTGTACTTCTACTATTTATTTTTATTCCGAAATAGTCGTACTTAGAAGAATTTATAGTAAACTCAGTAGAGCTTATAACTTGTACTACCGATTTTTGGGATTGTTGGTTCATATAGAAAAATTTATGTTTCATGTTTAATAGTTTTTGGTTGAGTGTGCCATTAATTCAGTAAGTGTTAGGCTTACCTAGTCCCTAAGACTAAGTGCCATCACGACATCCTACGGAGGAAAATTGGGATCGTGACAAGTTGGTATCAGAGCTCTAGGTTCATAAGTGCTACGAGTCATAAGCGTGTTTAGTAAAGTCTTGCGGATCGGTACGGAGGCGTCTATACTTATCTTCGAGATGCTATGGAACTATTAGGAAAAATCTTCATTTCTTTCATTCCTATTGAGCGAGTTTATTGATCTTAGAGTTTGATCTTTTGTCATTCTATTTTCTAACAGATGGTGAGGACACGAGCTACAGTTATTGATGGCGCTACCCTCAAAGCCGGTGTTGCTAGGGGCCGGGGCCGAGGTAGAGGATGAGGAGGAGCACGTGCTACAGCTAGAGCACCTATCAGGGCAGCAGTTGAGGAGCCGTCAATAGCTTATGTTAGGGGATAGGCACCAGAGACGCCTGTTGTTTCCCCGGGACTTCAGGAGACCTTAGTATAGTTCCTGAGCATGTTTGGTACATTTGCTAAGGCGGGGTTGATTTTGGTTGCACTAGATACTTCATAGACCGGGGGAGGAGCTCAGACTCCTGCCACCCGTACTCCAGAGTAGCGAGTCCATGTTTGTCAGGTTCTAGGTGTCATGCCGACATAGCCTGTTGTTCCAGTTCAGCCCGTGGCTAGGGAAGCATCATCTGAGGAGGAACAACTTAGACTTGCGAGGGTCAAGAAGTATTACCCTCCTACCTTCAGTGGTTTGGCTTCAGAGGATGCACGCAGATTTTGAGCAGCTACGCCAGGGCACTACGTCAGTGTCAGAGTATGCATATTTAATGTTTTGACCAGACATGCACCTGCTTTGGGGTTACAGTTAAAGAGCGAGTCTGTAGGTTCATTGAGGGGCTCAGTCATGATATCCGGTTCAGCATGGCCCGGGAGTTGGAGACGGATGTTCCATTTCAGCAGGTGGTAGAGATTGCTCGCTGATTAGAGGTCATGCGGGACCAAGAGACAAAGGGCATACGGGTCAGGAGAGAGAGGACAGGGAGGCTAAGAAGCCTCGTGGACCGGGAGGATATACTAATCCCTATTTTGGAGGCAGGGTACGTCATGGTAGAGGTTTATTGTGTCAGCCAGTTTAGTTTGCACTTCAGGCTTCGCGTGGTGCTTCAGATATCTGTGAGTCTCGGAGTGACCATACCGAATAGCTTTCGCAGCCACGCCAGCAGAGATGTTGCTTTGAGTGTAGAGATACTAGCCACATGGTGAGAGAGTCCCAGACTTTAGAATAGTTGCTGATATCCCTGCACCGCCAACTTGGGGTGCAGGTCAGGAAAGTAGAGGGTGCCCAAGAGGGGGAGGCCCAGCCCGTTGATATGCTTTCTATGGTGGGGCAGAGGCCGCTGCACCTGATGATGTCGTTACATGTATGGTTTTGATTGTTATAGAGGGGCATCATTCTTATTTTGATTTGGTTCTACTTATCGGGGTGAGTCCTCTTATCTTGCTTCACATATGGGTGAGTTTTGTGATTTTGTACTCTACTTATGTGTTTACCCCTGTTGGAAGATTCTATAGTGGTAGCCCATGTATGTCATTTTGTTTTGTTCACTCTTGAGAGCTATGATACTAGAAGTGACTTCTTGTTACCCATTAAGGTAGGTTTTGACGTGGTTTCTAGGTGGTTGGTTACGATTTGTGAATTAGATGCTCTACCAGTGTAGGAGTTCAGTATATGTTGTGACCTTGCTAGAGGAAATTGAATTAGTGGAAGGTTTCGGTTGGTATGATGTGTATTCTACTTGTGATTTAGAGCTAAGGATGGGGTCCTCGCATTTCCCTGAGATTTGTTATGTTCGGACCGGGCTGTGTGCCGCGACTAAGTTATATTAGGATGAGACTCTTGTGATTTGTTCATATACTTTCATTCTCCCTTGTGGAATTAATTCATAGTATGCTACTGATAGGGAATTGTGCTTGTCGGGCTTGTTTGATAGTTCTTTCATGTGTTTCCTTGTATATCTAGTCACATTCGTAGTGTACTTATTGGGTTTTAGCTTGCGAGGTGTGTGCCCAGGTGGAGTTAGATGTGAATTGTTGATTGGGGAGAATAGTTATGAGGTCTTCATGTTTCTTGCATCGTTATCAGTGTTGTGAAAGTCTGGAACAGGGTTCTAGTTGGTATGAGGTTATTGGCCAGTGTTTTAATTGATTATGGGCAGTAATGGTGATCAAAGAAGTTGTTATGGTCATACGTGTGATGTGTTACATTGTGTGATTGTACTGTGTGGGTGTAGGCACAAGTTATTACAGCTAGTTGGGGATGATACCGTGCGATGGCGTGGGAAACAGTTCTTTTGGAAATTATCGGATGGTGAGAAATTTGATTCTAAGGTTTATCAATGTGGATAAAAGGAATAATTTTTAGTTGAGGTGCTGTTGTCGGGCCTATGTGGATTGAGGTGACGTGGGATCACCCACGAGTATATATATGGTAAGTTCGTTTAGTGATTTGAGGACTTTAGAATGATTCTTGGCACGTTCAAGGATGAACGTTTGTTTAAGAAGGGGAGAATGTAATGACTCGACCGGTCATTTAGAGAATTAGCATCCTGTTCGGCGGCTTAAGGTCTCGAGCAGCTTCGTGTCATGTGTCATGACTTGTGTGTTGTTGAGTTCGATTTTCGGGTGATTCAGGATCAATTTGGAAGAACAATTCTTATTTTAGAAGATTAAGGGGTAAGAGTTTAGCAGAGTTTGACTTCTGTCTAGACGACTCCAGAATGGAGTTTTGATGGTTCCAATAGCTTCGTATGGTGATTTTGGTATTACGAGTGTGCCCGGGTGTTGATTTGGAAGAAGGATCTCATTTTAGAAGCTTGAGCAGTAAGAGTTGACCAAAATTTGACTTTGACGTAGACGACTCCAAGATGAAGTTTGATGATTCCAATAGTTTCGTATAGTGATTTTGGACTTAGGCAAGCGTCCGGATTTGGATTTGGAGGTCCATAGGATAATTTGAAGCATTTTGGGAAAAAATTGAAAAGTTGAAGTGTTGGAAGGTTGAGAGGTTTGACCGGGAGTTGACTTTATTGATATCGAGCTTGAATTTTCTGATTCTGAGAGTGTGATTAACTCTGTTATGTCATTTGGGACTTGCACGCAAAATTTGAGGTTATTCTGAATTGATTTGATACGTTTCAGCACGAGTTTTGGAAGTTGGAAGAGTTGAATATTCATAAGTTTGATTCGAGGTGTGATTCATAGTTTCAATGTTGTTCGATGTGATTTGAGGCCTCGAGTAGGTCCATGTTATGTTATGAAACTTATTGATATGTTTTGATGGGATCCCGAGTGGCTCCGATGTGTTTCGGACGTGTTGCGGAACGTTTTGGGCCTTGTGGAAATTGCTGGAAATTCTGTATGCTAGTGCCTTCGCACCTATACATGAGGGACCGTTGGTGGAGTGCCGCAGGAGCGAGGATTTGGAACGCAGGTGCGAGTGTAGCAGAGTCTGGACTGAGCGCAGATGTGATGATTATTCTGCATCCGCGAAATCGCTGATGCCATGCATGAATCGCAGATGCGATGGTCAAGAGTACAGTGGGTCTCGCAGGTGCGAGCTTTTCATGCGGAAGCGATTGTCGTAGGTGCGATGCATTTATCGCAGATGTGAATCTTGTCAGAATGTTAAGGATTGAAATTGGTCATTTTCATCATTTCATTTTGAGTTGGGAGCCTCAATCTTGAGCGCATTTTGAGGGGTTCTTCACATATTCGATTGGGGTAAGTGTTCCATATCTGAAATTTGTCACTCCTCCTTTTGTTTAGGCGACGAGCATTACTAAACCCTTTTCGGTTGATAAAAGACTTAATAAAACTCATAAAAGGGGTTTTCAATTTTGGAAGTGACAAAGAAAATAATCATGAAAGTTTAGAGTCGCCACCTGACGAATTGATTTTTGGTGTGTCAGGCCACCATTTTAGAACTTAGATTCAAAACTAAGTTCACACCAGAGATTTGGATAAGGGGGTTCATTTGACTCAGGGAGAAGGTGTTTGGCATTCCCCAAGTCCCGTGAAAGTCACGGTTGCGTACTAGATTTAGTTGGCTTATAATATATTTGAATTGAGATAAAACAAACACATAGGAGGTTTGAGGTCATTTCCACCTAACAAAGGAGAAACATAGCTAAGATACTAATAGTTTTACTTTCGATCTATATTTACAAATGCCTCGGGGCCTTTCCCGGAATATCAAAATACATAAGTCTTTTGGGGCATTCCCCGGATAAATTTAACTAAGGAATGACCTCTCGCCTCAAAAGTTAACAAAACGTCCTAGTATTGCCTACCCATGTGTGGTCGGCCTAAAACATGCTACTAGCGAGCAATATAATGAAATAAAGTGAGATCTAAGTATAAAGAAGAAACTAAAGCTCAGTTCATGGTCTTGTTCTTCCAATGTTTTATTTCATGCATTTATCCAAACCCGGTCCGAAACATCGCAAAAGAAAACAAGCAAGGGATGAAATATCATCGCAGGTGGGGAATATGTGGTCGCATATCATGTATGCGAACCGCATACTGTACACTAAGGGCCGCAGATTTGAACAGAGCCTTAGGCCATGCCCAATGTCGAGAATGCGATCCTATTTGCGGTCGCGAATCAGGTATGCGAGCCGCAGATCACACTTAGAGACCGCAAATCTGGACAGAGTATTTGAGCAAAAACTTAGCGTCAAGAATGCGACGACCGAGTTAAAAATGCGGACCACATATTAATTATGCGGCTGGAGGTTTAACACTAAACACGAGCTGACCTTACGTTTTTGACAATTAAGCTCAAAGTGTGAACCGCATATCAGTTATGCGGCCGCACACCTAACACCAAACACAGAGGATTCGATCGTCTGTTTCTATTTTTTCATTGTCCGATGGTTATATCAAACGTCAACCACTTTGCGTTATTCACTAATGAGTAATTTGAGCACATCAGTTCATGAGTCAACGATTTAAAAGCAAATACTCATGGCTTCATCATATTTCAATCAATCCAACAGAACGAATAGAGGTCAAGGAATAAACCTGAATAAGACCTCATACTGATTTTTGAAACTTGATATCAATAACGAGACAGCAAGCCATGAACGGAACTCGGATCAGCAATCAAGCTCGAACGTGAACACCTACTCGATCAAAATTGGTCTTTGAAAAATAGGGGAAATGTGAGTTCCTCTGTTTTCTGGTTTTTCCTGAAGTTTGGAGAAGAAGAAGACCTAAAATGGGTCGTTCTCTCAAGCTCTCTCTGAAAACTCTCTGGTTTTCACTGTGTTTTCCTTCTTCTCTTGCTCACTAAAGAAAATAATCTCCCTCTCCTTCTCGATTTTTTTTTCGATTTCTGGTTTTTCCGTCTTTTTCCAGACCCTCTTCCTCTCTTCAAGATCGATCCCTATCTCTCCTTGTTCTTGCTCTCTAAGAATCTTCTCCAGAATAATCCCTCTAATTTCTGTTATGAAGAATAATGATGGGAATATCAGGTGAGTGCCTAGAGTGCGTGTGTGCGTGAGAGGAAGATCCTCTGTCAGAGGTCGTTAGGATATTCATACGTGGCTGAGAGGATTGGGCTGGGTTGGATCATTTTGTGGGTTGCTGAAATTGGACCTGTATTTGGGCTCCAAGATTTACCAAAACAGGGCCAAAACAAGCTGAAAGTCTTTTAACATGCCCCAAAAATAAGACTTTAATAATATTGTTAAGGATAAAAATTGGAACTATGTTTTATTATTTGTTTCAATTTTTTTTACCTAGAAATAAGATTAAACTTAATAATAAAGGGAATTCCTATAGAAATAAGCTCAAATAATTATTTTAAAAATACTATGACTTTTAGAGGCGATTCTGACGCGCGGGTCAAAAATTATATGTCTACAGCTGCCCCTCTTTGCCGGGAAACGTGGAATGTTTCAGGCAAAGAATAACAAGACATGTTTTTGACCCGACCTCTTCTTGGGGAAACAAGACCAAGGAAAGAAAATGTGACCGAGCCCTGGTATTTGAGTTGCATACATATTCTTGGTTACAAAGGAATCAGGCCACGTATTGTTCGTAAGCAAGAGGAGTGATGGAGTACCGACGTAGGGATTCGAGTTGAGTGCTGTCGAAGTTCCGGTCCGCGGCTCCTACCTTTACATCAAAATAAAAGGAAAAATTACATCAGGAGAAGAAGAAAAATACAAGATTCTATTAACTTCTTGTTTTGAATCTTGCTTGAACTTCTTCTTGATCTTCAATATAAAATTGGAAAAGATGGCCCTGTCCTTCAGGCGGGCTCCCGATGCTTCTTTTGAATCGACTCTGAAATGGATTCCCTCGTTTTTCAGGTGGGTGCTCGATTTTCGAAATTTGACTGTGCATTCCCTTATTATCCAGGTGGGCGCCTGATTGCTAAAACTTGAAATGTATTGCCTCGTTATCCAGGTGGGCGCCTGATTGTTAGGTACATCTGTGAGACTGCTGGGGATTTAGCTAAGCTTGAATGTATTTCCTCATTTTCCAGGTGGGTGCCTGATATTACAACAAAGCAAACAAAACAAACGAAACATTTTCTTCCCCAGTTTGGAACCTGGGCGTATCTGCGGGGATTAATCAAATCACGCTACCTAAAGCCTTTAGGAGTTTAAAAACCAATTCCCATTATCCAGGAGGGCGATTTCGCTGGGGACTAAAAATTGAATCCCATTATCCAGGAGGGTCCTGAAAACTAAAATTAAATCCCATTATCCAGGAGGGTCCTGAAAACTTAAAATTAAATCCCATTATCCAGGAGGGTTCTGAAACTAAAATTAATCCCATTATCCAGGAGGGTCCTGAGAAATTTAAAGACTAATTCCATTTATCCAGGAGGGCCCTGAGAATTTTAAATACTAAATCCCATTATCCAGGAGGGTCCTGAGAATTTAAATCCCATATCCAGGAGGGTCCTGAAACTAAAAAGTAAATCTCATTATCCAGGAGGGTCCTGAGAACTTAAAATTAAAATTAAATTCACCTAAGCCATACTCTCTTCTTGGGGAATTCTGAATAGAAACCTTTGCCTCCCGAGCCATGTCTTCTTCACAAGAGGGCTTTATGGATTGGCAAATTTCATACTTCCTATTTCAAATAAGAAAAACCTTTTAGTTTGAAAACGTGGTGGTTAGTTTGTGGTGCCAATGCTAAGGGTCCGCTCTTGCTGGGGAATACTTTCTAGTTTCAATTCTGCTGAGGATTGGCTTCTACTGACTGCCATGCTTCATCCTGATCAATTGTTTTGCACAAGCAAAGGGTTGTTTGGCCTGTGATTGGGATCTGGCCTCAAAATTTCTGACTGACCCACATCTCTCACCTTCACCTATTGCATTGCCTTTTCATTCTGGACATTTCTGTGTCCTTGTATTTCAAAACTCGAGAATCACCTTATTGCCTGAACTTCGGTTATCTGCATACTGCTCATTCCAAATCATGTCCTTTGTGACATGTTTGACCGAATTCAGCTTTGTGAAAATTTAGAAGCTGGTAGCAAACTTTGAAATCCTTTCCTGCTTATTCAGCATGGTTAATTCGAAGGAAACTGATGAAAATAGATTCCAAAGTAAAGTGTAAAGATTTTGGACAAAAGGAACGAAGGGAAATTTTGAATACGGATGAAGGAAATTTATAAAAGAAAACTTATCTGAGGGAGACAGCCAGCTCCAATGATCATGACATGCATTTTGGATTGATCAGCCCAGTCCGTCTGACCAATCACATTCAGCTCACGGCACTACTCCATTCTTCAAAACCGGCTTTCACTGATCCCATTTCTTTGTAAAATTGCAAGCCTGCCTGACTTGTAGTGTCCCAAAAGTTTCCCAGCAACAAGCTTCTTTTATTTGCTTATCTTTTAACTTACCATCGCCTTACAGTGCCCATAAGGGTTTTCACCAATAAGACTCTCTCAGTTAAAATTTCTCTCATCTCACCGTCGCCTTATGGTGCCCGTGAGGGTTTTCACCGATAAGACTCTCTCATTTTATATTTCTCTTATCTCATGAATGGGGTGCTGTCCTTAATGCAAATCATGTCTCTATCTTGCTTGACCCGGCATCCTCAAAGATCGATCGGAAGGTCTTTCTTTGGACCGTAATGTGGGCTTTTGGACAAGGTTAGGAAGAAAAGATGGCATGAAGGCTCAAAATAATTCAGATGAAATAGGGGTGAAAAGTACAACTTTTGGAATAAAATTTTTGACTTCGGACTTCTGCCCCAGTTTTCTTTAGGGTCTGTGGGGATTTTAATTTTTATTTTGATGAGACCGAACCGTAAGGCTGCCTACGTATCCTTTACAGGAATCAGGTCAAATGTAGTTCAAACTTTTTCCCTTTTCCTTTTGTTTGTTTGTTTCTTTTTTCTTTGTTCTTTTTTCTCTTTTTTTTTTCGTTCGTTTTTTTTTTCTTTTTCTCTTTTTTTTTTATTTTTTTTTTCTGCTAATGATTCCAAAAGAGGGCTATGAAAAGAAAATAAATAAGTCTCAAAAGGGGTAGCAAAGGATGAAAGTGTTTGGATAGCGGAACAAAATGCCTTCGTCATTTCAACTTTGAACATGCCGAGTACAAGATACAATTGAAAATGAGCAAAGAGATCATACATAATACCTTTTAACGGCGTCAGAGTTGATAGCCATATCTAAAAATTTGCCTTCTATGTCTGTTAAATACAAGGCACCATTAGGCAACACTCTCGTCACAACGAAGGGTCCCTGCCAGTTTGGTGCGAATTTGCCCTTAGCTTCCACCTGGTGAGGAAGAATACGTTTCAATACCATCTGGCCCACTTCAAATTTCCGGGGACGCACCTTTTTGTTGTATGCTTTAGCCATTCTTTTCTAATACAGTTGGACATGACATACTGCAGCCAATCTTTTCTCATCAATCAGACTCAACTGCTCGAGCCGGGTTTTGGCCCACTCGTTATCATCAATTTCGGCTTCTGCAACAATCCGAAGGGATGGAATATCAACTTCCGCAGGTATAACTACCTCAGTTCCATATACCAGCAGATAAGGAGTTGCACCCACTGAGGTGCGAACAGTAGTGCGGTAACCCAGTAGTACAAAAGGCAACTTTTCATGCCACTGCCGAGAATCCTGAACCATCTTACGAAGTATCTTCTTTATGTTCTTGTTGGCAGCCTCGACAGCTCCATTTTCCTTAGGGCGATACGGGGTGGAATTTCGATGCACAATCTTGAATTGTTGGCATACCTCTTTCATCAGATGGCTGTTGAGATTAGCAGCATTGTCTGTGATGATCAACTTTTGAATTCCGAACCGGAAAATGATGTTCGAATGAACGAAATCCACCACTGCCTTCTTGGTTACGGCCTTGAAAGTCACAGCTTCGACCCACTTGGTGAAGTAATCAATAGCCACCAGAAAAAACCTGTGCCCGTCTGACGCTGCCGGCTCGATTGGCCCAATAGCATCCATGCCCCAAGCAACAAAGGGCTAGGGTCCAGACATTGTATGCAATTCAGATGGAGGAGAATGAATCAGATCACCATGTACCTAGCACTGATGACACTTGCGAACATAACTGATACAATCCCGTTCCATGGTGAGCCAACAATAACCTGCTCGAAGTATCTACTTTGCCAATACATGCCCGTTCATATGTGGACCGCAAACTCCCGAATTTACTTCAGCCATGATGATTGAAGCCTATTTAGCATCTACGCACCTCAGCAATCCTAAATCCGGAGTCCTCTTGTACAAGATTCCTCCGTTCAAGAAAAATCCACTAGCCAGACGTCAATGGTTCTCTTTTGGTCACTTGTAGCATATACCGAATATACCCCTGACCTAATGTATTCCTTGATATCATGGAACCAGGGCTCGCCATCGATTTACTCTTCTACCACATTACAATAAGCATGTTGATCATGAACTTGGATATGTAATGGGTCGACATAAACCTTGTCTGGATGATGCAACATTGACGCTAGGGTGGCCAAGGCATCAACAATCTCGTTATGAATCCTGGGAATATGTCTAAATTCAACTGACCTGAATCGTTGACAAAGATCGTGCAAGTATTGTCAGTAAGGTATGAGCTTCAAATCTTGAGTTTCCCATTCTCCTTGACTGGTGGACCAGCAAGTCTGAGTCTCCCAGAACCAGTATTTCTTGAATTCCCATGTCTAGGGCCAACCTCAAACCCAGAATGAATGCTTCGTACTCAGCCATGTTGTTGGTGCAATAAAACCGAAGCTGGGTTGCTACCGGGTAATGTTGCCCTGTTTCAGAAATAAGCACAGCCCCTATTCCGACCCCTTTCATGTTAGCAAATCCATCAAAGAAAAGTCTCCAATCTGCATTTTCATCGTGGTCAACCTCGTCAACACACATGACCTCTTCATCGGGAAAATAAGTCTTCAATGGCTCATATTCATTATCCACCGGATTCTTGGCCAAATGATCGGCCAAGGCTTGAGTTTTCATCGCAGTCCGAGTCACATAGATGATATCAAACTCTGTGAGTAAAATCTGCCACTTTGCAAGTCTTCCTGTGGGCATAAGCTTCTGAAAGATATACTTTAAAGGATCCATGTGAGAAATGAGGTAAGTAGTGTGGAATGACAGATAATGCTTCAACTTTTGTGCCACCCAAGTCAAGGCGCAACATGTCCTCTCAAGCAGAGTGTACTTGATCTCATAGGGAGTGAACTTCTTGCTAAGATAGTAGATTGCTTGCTCCTTCTTTCCTGTGATATCATACTGACCCAACACACAACCAAAAGAATTGTCCAAGACTGTCAAATAAAGAATTAGAGGTCTCCCCGGCTCTGGTGGGACCAACACCGGTGGATTCGACAGGTACCTCTTGATCTTATCAAATGCTTCTTGACACTCGTCAGTCCACTCGGCTGCAACATTCTTCTTCAGCATTCTTCTTCAGCATCTTAAAAATGGGCTCACAGGTTGTCGTGAGTTGAGCAATAAATCTGTTGATGTAATTTAACCTTGCAAGCAAGCTCATCACCTCTGTTTTGTTCTTTGGCGGCGGTAATTCTTGAATGGCTTTGATCTTTGACGGATCCAGTTCAATACCGCGTCAACTGACCACGAATCCCAGCAGTTTCCCAAACGGGACACCAAATGCACATTTAGCTGGATTGAGCTTGAGATTGTACCTGCGGAGCCTTTGGAAAAACTTTCTCAGATCTTTGGCATGGTCACTGCTTTTTTGACTTTATGATCACATCATTTACATAAACCTCAATTTCTTTATGTATCATGTCATGAAACATAGTGGTCATTGTTCTCATGTAAGTTGCTCCAGCATTCTTCAAACCAAATGGCATTACCCGATAACAATACGTTCCCCATGGCGTGATGAATGCTGTCTTTTCTACATCTTCCACGTAAATCAAGATCTGATGATACCCTGCGTAACAGTCTATAAAAGACCCAATCTCATACTTGGCACAATTGTCGATCAGAATGTGAATGTTCGGCAATGGAAAATCATCCTTTGGGCTTGCTTTGTTGAGATCACGGTAATCAACATAGACCTTGGTCTTGCCATCCTTCTTTGGACTGGCACAACGTTGGCTAACCAAGTGGGATATCGAGTGACCCGAATTACCTTTGAAGTAAGCTGCTTCGTGATTTGTTCTTTGATCTTCATATTCATATCAGGCTTGAACTTTTGCAACTTTTGCTTAATGGGGGGACACGCTGGATCAGTTGGTAATTTATGAACTACCAGATCAGTGCTCAAACCCGGCATCTCGTCATAAGACCAAGCAAAGACATCTCTGAATTCGAACAATGTTTTGATTATTTCCTCCTTCGCTTGCGGTTCTAGATGCACACTTATCTTGGTTTCCCTAACATCATCTGGGTCTCCTAAATTGATCACTTCAGTCTCACTCAAATTTGGTTTTGGTTTTTCTTCAAATTTTTTTAGCTCTTTGCTGATTTGTTCAAATGCAGCTTCTTCATCATATTCTATTTCATCATCATACTCTACTTCTTGGATTGTTATTTAAGAATTAGATTGGCTTTTAGAACTCGGCCGAAAATTCCTCATGCATGTCATGTCACTGCAACCAGCATAAAAAAGAACTGTACAAAAGAAACAAAAATAAAACACTATTAAGAATAATGGGAAACGGGAAATTGCATTTCATTGAAAGTATAAGGATAGAAAGGTCTGAGCGTCAAGATAAGAAAAACTTTAAAGAAAGATTCGGCTTACAACCCTGGAACAACTTAGATAACAGGAAAAGAAATAAAGAAAACTACCAAAACTCCTTCCTGGTGGGGAGAGGAGTAACTTCCCAATTGCTAAGCTTCACGTTCGGGCCAACAAATTGCACATCTGCTTCGCTAGAGCCTTCACCAATCTCTACCATATTGACCTCTTTGAAAAGACTTTGGAACCTCTTGACCATCTCTTCATCAACATCGACCACAGGTTCTGGGATTAAGGAGGTTAGAGGTTTTTCAGCTCTTGGTTTGACAAAAGACTTGGAGATGTGTGGGATTGGCTTGGATAGTGACCATTCCTTCTTTCTTGGATTCTTAAACCTTTTTATGTCCTCTTCTGTGGGCGTGAATCCCAAACCAAATGTACCATAATTTCCATTGGGGCATATTGAATGCGCAATACCTTGCAGAGATGATCCCAAACCCTTGCCCGGCACAAAACCATTCTTCAATATTTCAGTCGCAACCATAACAGAGGCAGAGGACAGCTTGGGACCCGGAATGCATTTGCCTTCTGCGATCTTATCAACAGACACTGTTTCAAAAGTTTGAAAGACCCAAGGTCCCTTATCATCTTCAGCTTCAACGAACGGAACAATTGTTTCGTTGCAGGCTGCCAAATCTTCCTCACCGTGCACAACTATTTCCTGCCTGTCCCATTCGAACTTAACCATTTGATGTAGAGAGGACGGGACTGCCTTAGCAGCATGTATCCAAGGCCTTCCCAACAGCAGATTGTAGGAGACAGCTACATCTAACACTTGAAATTCCATAGTAAATTCAACTGGCCCTATTGACTCTTCAAGCATTATGTCTCCTACAGAATCTTTACCTCCTCCATCAAAGCCTCGAATGCACACACTGTTCAAGCGGATCCTATCAGTGCCAATCTTCAGTTTTTGCAGAGTAGACAAAGGACAAATATTTGTGCTAGAGCCATTATCTACCAAAACCCTTGAGACAACAGCATCTTCGCACTTCACCGTGAGATAGAGAGCTCGGTTATGTTTTGTACCTTCGATAGGAAGTTCATCATCCGAGAAAGTGATCCTATTTGCTTCGAAGATCTTGCCAGCTATCTTTTCCAAGTGGTTCACTGTGATCTTATCAGGAACATGTGCCTCATTTAGAATCTTCATCAAGACCCTGCGATGTTCGTCTGAGTGTATCAGCAAAGACAAGAGAGAAATATGATCTGGTGTTTTCCTTAACTGTTCTATAATGGAATAATCCTGCCCTTTCATCCTCCTCAGGAATTCCTCAGCCTCTTCCTCAGTGACCGGTTTCTTTAATGGCATTTGACTATTTTTAAATGGCTTGGCTTTCCTTAATTCTTCTGGGGCGAAACACCTCCCAGAACGAGTCAATCCTCCAGTCTCATTTATTTCTTCCTCCACTTCTTTTCCTTTGTATGTCACTATCACTTGCTTGTAATTCTACGGAACAGCCTTGGTATCAACCATCGGCAGCTAGGTTACAGGTTTAATGATGATAGGGGTAATAGGGGCCCCTTTCACAACCATGACAGGCTTACTGGGAATCCCTGGCACTATCACTCTTGAGTTTTCTGGACTGGCTTCACATCTTTTGACATCCCTTTCATGACCGAAATTGGTGGTTTCAAATTGAGCGGGCTCGGCTTTTCTTTGGTGGAATCTGGATCTTTAACCAAATTGTTTTCACTAGCCCGAATCATCATGACGGACTTATAAGACTTCTCGGGTTCCCCGTCCTTGTAAACTACTTCAATCATATGTGTCTCTTCATGGGCAGGCAAAGGGTTTTGGTTGATGTTTGGAGTGTCTGGGTTTTGGACTACAATTTGGTTGGTATCAATTAGCTCTTGGATGGCCCGTTTCAGGTGCCAACACTTTTCTACGTCATGACTTGGGGCATCAGAACAATAAGCACATCTTAGTGAATAATCAAGGTTCTTTAGAGGGGGATTTGGTATTTTTGACTCAATTGGCCTCGGGACGTCCAACTGCCTTAGCCTTTGGAATAGACTAGCATAAGATTCTCCTAGCGGGGTAAAAGTTTGTTTCCGCTGTTGTCTCTCTTTCCTATAATCTGGCCTTGGTCGAAAATGTGGACCATTGAGGTTTTGGTAAGGTTGTGGAGGCGGATAGGTATTTTGTGGAGCTGGGTAGGTATTCTGTGTGACGAGAGCATGCCATTGTGGATAAAGAGGGGGTTGAGCATATGACTGTGTATGGTGAACAAAATATTGGGGTGGTCTGGATAAGTCTTGGGAGTTTTGCGGGGAAAAGTAATGTTGAGAGGTATTATATGGAGCTTGGGTGTAGGTTTGAGGTCGGGGTCGAGGATGGGTGTATTGGTGAGGTGAACCCCTCTGCCCCTGCCATGATCTGGAGACAAACATGGAAACATCTTCCTTCTTACCTAGCAAACTCCCGGTACCGCTCTGGATTGCTTGAGTGGTTGCTTTTATAGCAGAATAACTCATGATCTTACTGGACTTGAGTCCTTCTTCCACCATTTCTCCCATCTTTACCACGTCATTGAAAGATTTACCAATTGCTGAGATCAAGTGTCCATAGTAAGTGGGCTTTAAAGCTTGGAGGAAGTACTTAACCATTTCTTCTTCCATTGGAGGATTGACTCGTGCGGCTTGCTCTCTCCAACGGAACCCATATTCTCTAAAGCTTTCACTGGGCTTCTTCTCTACCTTGGTCAGAGATAGGCAGTCTGGAACAATGTCTATGTTGTATTGAAAGTGTCGGGTGAAGGCCTGAGCCATATCGTCCCAAGTGTACCACCTGTTACTGTCCTGGCGGATGTACCACTCTAGAGCTGCCTCACTTAGACTTTGGCTGAAGTAGGCCACTACCAATTCGTCTTTTCCTCCGGCACCTCTCATTTTGCTGCAATAACCTCTTAGGTGGGCAATAGGATCTCCGTGTCCGTCATACAAATCGAACTTGGGCATTTTGAATCCAGCAGGTAGTTGGACATCGGGAAACAAACATAGATCCTTATAGGCCATACTAACCTGATTCCCCAACCCTTGCATATTCCTCAATGACTGCTCGAGGCTCTGTAACATCCTAAACATCTCCTCCTGGTCTGCATTCTTGGGTGGTTTGTCAGTTTCAGCATGAGGCTCAAATTGGGGGGTGTAGGGGTAAGGATATAGGATTTTGAAAGTGGGTTCCGGTGTATGGTAATGGGTATTTGGGGCGGGAAATGCGGGCTCACTAGAGGATCGATGAAGGGTAGCTTGTGGTGGAGGTACAAAAATAGGAGCAGATGTCGGAGCAAGGTACGAGGTTATTTTGGCTGGTGGAGCATGAAAAGTTTGGGCCGAAGTGCCAGGGTAATTGTGATAAGAGGTAAAGCCCGGTGCGTGTTGCGGGGAAAGATCAATGATATTGGCCATTTGGGATTGAGAAAGTGGTGGAATGGTGGCTGGGTTTTCTGTGTAGTTGATAGGGAATGAGGGTGGAGGGTGCCCCTTGATCCACGCTTGATACATCTCAGCCATCTGATGCTTCAATCTCCTAACCTCGTCTTGCAATTCCGATTCTGACTCAACAACCTCTTTTGACGGGTCTACAACTCCAGTATCTATTTCCTTACTAGCCATGACTGTTTGACGCTTTGATCGGGTGTTGTATGGATGACTTGCCAGGATGCCAACAAACTAACCACCTTCCTGAATATAGTTAGAAAATAACACAAAACCACCATGTTAGCGTTAGGGCATTTATCAGATAATAATATCACATTACGTGCAATGCACCTAGCAACAAATAACGGTTCTAGAATGGCTGCGAGAGTCGTAAGGTCATATGGCATCATCCCGATTTACTTACTCTAATCTTGCCTTCTCTCTTCTGACACCTTTTACCAATTCCCTCTCTTTTGATGCAAAATGACTTGGTAAAACCCGATGTGGGTTGCTTATGTATCATGAATCAAACCAAGCATAGTTTTGGAAAAAGTGATAGAAAAGTAGAATCCGGGATTTTCGTTTAAAACCCTTGACAAGAAGAACGATAATGGAAGACCCGACACGCTTAGCTACACTTTGGCTAACTTTGACACTACCTAAAAAACTCAGGACTCCTAGTAAAAGACAACATGAGACAATTTAAAAACACTTAAATAACATGCGTCTTCAAACTGCTCTTGAATGCAACTGTCCTGGCCGAGATGGTCCTAGGCTATCTGCCGTGCTCAAGTTTTGCAACATGCCTTGCAGAGAAGTGCCAATGCTAGGAACGAAAACCCTGGCCTATGCCCCTGCCTCCTGAAGACCAACCCCAAGCAGGTACTGGCTACACTGCTCCACTCTTGCTGCCAATTCCGCTAACTGAGACCTTATTAAATCAAACTTATCCCTAGGATCCTGGTCCGATGCCTCTTCAAAATCATATGTCTGAACTGCCCGCCCCCTGAGTTGTGCTGGCAATGGGGTGCTAAGTCCTGGCGGGGCGGACTGTAGCCAAATCAAATACTCTGAGTACACTCTGGCCTGCCAATATCTTTTACTAAGGTATCTTTCTTCATCCTCTTTGCATTGTTCCAGTATTGCATGCACTTGATATCGTCAACCACCTTTTTGCTAAAATTCATAATGTACCTCCGAAGGTTCAAAGTTGGGGGCTCCTCCTGTCGTCTGCCCAACTGTCGCATTACCCTGACCGGTGTATATGGTCTAACACACTTGATACCTATTAGCATCAGGAAAGGTTGCATGAGGCATCCTACCAAGATATCATCTAAAGGTAGCCAAAGGTAAGTCCATAAGACATTCTGGTTCGTCGTCAAACTAAGAAACTCAATCCAAGCTGTGACCCCTACTAGGTATGTGAACTTAGGAGACTTCATCCTACGCTCGATGCATACCACCCGATCCCTCAAAGCACGGTCGATGGGACAAAGTAAGGAAGCCGTGTGTAAATGCTCCATCATCCACAATTGCAGCGAAAGGTTACTTCCCTCGAAATACCTGACACCTCCCCTTACTTCACTCAGGGCTCGATATAACTCTGCTAAGATCATTGGCACGACGGTAACAGTTTTTTGTTGCTTTTCATGGAATATTGCCATTACTACTGACTGCAGCAGGGTGTTAATGTGCCTCTCATCTAATGGGAAAACCAATAATCCCAACAATGCAAGGCTGAAGGCTTCGAGGCAACGTCTTTGCCACTTGGCTTTGGTTGTGCAAAACTCATCCCAAAAGATGTCAAAACTATCCGGTGGTCCAAATCTGACAAACAAATAATCCAAGGATATCCGAGACTGCTCAAGACACTTTAAATGCTTATTATCTTTTAGGCCCAAGTCGTTGAGAAATCTTGTCCTAGAGTGGTCCCGAGGAAGTATCATGTTCTTGCCTATATAACTCAAGCGGGTGAGACCGAATAATTCAGCCAGGGTAGGAGTCATCTCACACTCCCCAAATTTGAAAGTTAAATTTTGCGGATTCCAATAGGTCAACATTGCTTCCTCTAAATCCGGGCGGGGTGTGATATCAAGAAGAGAAATCAAGGTACCCAGTTTATGCATCAACTCATGTTGCTCTAACGATGAAAACATGTTCGACCATTTGACCAATTTCTTAGGAACCTTTACCACCATCAGCACTTTGGATCGAATTAGCGGATCCATACCTGAGTGAAAGGAACATGATTAACGACTCGGAACACTACTATGATACCACAACATCCCCTGATGGACAAATGCAAGACACAATTTGGCTATATTTGCAAATTGGCCTAGGTGGCTGAAAGTGACTATTAGTGCAACCTTGAAGAATTGACCCCCTAATCACGAGAAATACTTCATTTAAATATTACATGACTCTAATATCTCGACAATCATGGCCTTAAAGAATTATTCTGCGTAAATGAACTATTTTGCAAAAAGTGGTCGATATGGCCATATGTGGCTGGAGACGCAAACCAGGCTTGGATGGGCCTTAGAGTGATATGACACTGATTTATGGACTCAAGATCCTAAGACATGGGCAATTGAAATACCTTTGCGAAAATAACCCTATTTTCGCAAGAATGGCCAATGTGGCCGAAAGTGGCTGAACACGTAAGATTTGGCTACTACCCCGGAAGCCAAGAACCTAGGATTTACTAGGAAGACCGGACCCTATGTGGGTTACCTACGTATCCCGCCTCGGAAGGCGAGAATCAGGTTCGCGTAGTTCGGAAAAACGCAACTAAAACTAGATTTCATCTCTTGGAAAATGATGTAAAAACTCTTGGTCCTTTTTTTTTTTAAATTTTTGAAAAGTGTTGAAAACTGTAAAAGCTCTCTTTTTCTTTTCGACTTTTTTTCCCTTTTCCTTCTTTTTTTCGTTTTTTTTTTCATAAGAATATGAAAGAAAATACTAGCGTGATCCTAATTGCTTCATTTTCACCCTTCTTCCCAGACATCAGTCTGCCAAATGATCCTTTGACCCTCACAGATGCAATATTTAGCACATAGGATGATTAATTGTCATTTTGAGCCACGGGCCCATTTTGATAAAATTTGGACAAGGCTCCTACCAAGGGACACAGTGCCTGGGACCGAACCCTGCTAGGTCTAAATCATGATGCAGATAAAATGACCTAAAGGTTGACCTAAGTTTTGGGGTTCACTAACAAGGTAGTTCGGGGAAAGCGTATGGTCGATGGTGGCTGCTTAAGCTTTCCACCCACTCCATAGGTCTGTCGGCTTCCCCTCCTAAATTAAGGGTGACTAACAAAGAGTTCGTGCACACGACGTGTGCTCCGGGACTTGTTGCAGAAATAAATGACAGGGCAATGCATATGATGACAGTTATGAAGCGATAAGCACATAAAGCAAAAACTGTAACCACATAAACAACTAACAAATAATAAAACGTGAAATCATAATGAACGTAACAAAATCATAAAAGTAACAAAACATGAAAGCATACTAAAAGTAAGTAAAGCTAACGGAAACATAAAACTCAACCAAACATTTTAAAAGCCAACCAATCAAGTACTAGCTCGAACCCTTAAAAATTTAAGCAGAAATGAATTTACTCCCCAGCAGAGTCGCCAGAGTTGTCACTCATTTTGTTTAGGCGACGAGCTTTACTAAACCCTTTTCGGTTGATAAAACGCTTAATAAAACTCATAAAAGGGGTTTCCAATTTTGGAAGTGACAAAGAAAATAATCATGAAAGTTTAGAGTCGCCACCTGACGAATTGATTTTTGGTGTGTCAGGCCACCATTTTAGAACTTAGATTCAAAACTAAGTTCACACCAGAGATTTGGGTAAGGGGGTTCATTTGACTCGGGGAGAAGGTGTTAGGCATTCCCCAAGTCCCGTGAAAGTCACGGTTGCGTACTTGATTTAGTTGGCTTATAATATATTTGAATTGAGATAAAACAAACACATAGGAGGTTTCAGGTCATTCCCACCTAACAAAGAAGGAAAAACATAACTAAGACAGTAATAGTTTTACTTTCGATCTATATTTACAAATGCCTCGGGGCCTTCCCCGGAATATCAAAATACATAAGTCTTTCGGGGCATTCTCCGGATAAATTTAACTAAGGAATGACCTCTCGCCTCAAAAGTTAACAAAACGTCCTAGTATTGCCTACCCATGTGTGGTCGGCCTAAAACATGCTACTAGCGAGCAATATAATGAAATAAAGTGAGATCTAAGAATAAAGAATAAATTAAAGCTCAGTTCATGGTCTTGTTCTTCCAATGTTTTATTTCATGCATTTATCCAAACCCGGTCCGAAACATCGCAAAAGAAAACAAGGAAGGGATGAAATATCATCGCAGGTGGGGAATATGCGGTCGTATATCACGTATGCAAACCGCATACTGCACACTAAGGGCCGCAGATTTGAACAGAGCCTTAGGCCATGCCTAATGTCGAGAATGCGATCCTATTTGCGGTCACGAATCAGGTATGCGAGCCGCAGATCACACTTGGAGACCGCAAATCTGGACAGAGTCTTTGGGCAAAAACTTGGCATCAAGAATGCAATGACCGAGTTAAAAATGCGGACCGCATATTAATTATGCGGCCGCAGGTTTAACACTAAACACAAGCTGACCTTATGTTTTTGACAATTAAGCTCAAAATGCAAACCGCATATCAATTATGCGGCCGTAGACCTAACACCAAACACCAAACACAGAGGATTCAATCGTCTGTTTCTATTTTTTCATTGTCCGATGGTTATATCAAACGTCAACCACTTTACATTATTCGCTAATGAGTAATTTGAGCATATCAGTTCATGAATCAATGATTTAAAAGCAAATACTCATGGCTTTATCATATTTCAATCAATCCAATAGAACGAATAGAGGTCAAGGAATAAACCTCAATAAGAGCTCCTACTGATTTTTGAAACTTGATATCAACAACGAGACAGCAAGCCACGAACGGAACTGGGATCAGCAATCAAGCTCGAACGTGAACACCTACTCGATCGAAATTGGTCTTTGAAAAACAGGGGAAATGTGAGTTCCTTTGTTTTCTGGTTTTTCCTGAAGTTTGGAGAAGAAGAAGACCTAAAATGGGTCGTTCTCTCAAGCTCTCTCTGAAAACTCTCTGGTTTTCACTATGTTTTCCTTCTTCTCTTGCTCTCTAAAGAAAATAATCTCCCTCTCCTTCTTGATTTTTTTTTGATTTCTGGTTTTTCCCTCTTTTTCCAGACCCTCTTCCTCTCTTCAAGATCGATCCCTATCTCTCCTTGTTCTTGCTCTCTAAGAATCTTCTCCAGAATAATCCCTCTGATTTCTGTTATGAAGAATAATGATGGGAATATCAGGTGAGTGCCTAGAGTGCGTGTGTGCGTGAGAGGAAGATCCTCTCTCAGAGGTTGTTAGGATATTCATACGTGGCTGAGAGGATTGGGCTGGGTTGGATCATTTTGTGGGCCGCTGAAATTGGACCTGTATTTGGGCTCCAAGATTTACCAAAACTGGGCCAAAACAAGCTGAAAGTCTTTTAACATGCCCCAAAAGTAAGACTTTGATAATATTGTTAAGGATAAAAATTGGAACTATGTTTTATTATTTGTTTCAATTTTGTACCTAGAAATAAGATTAAACTTAATAATAAAGGGAATTCCTACAGAAATAAGCTCAAATAATTATTTTAAAAATAGTATGACTTTTAGAGGCGATTATGATGCGCGAGTCAAAAATTACATGTCTACAAAATTGATTACATTTCATGATTTCATACTTATTTATATCATTAAATTAGTGAATTGCATGGAAGAAAATGAGAAATTTTGTAAAAATCTTTCAATATAAAATGAGGATTTGAAGGGCGATTTGATATTGGAATTTGATAATTTTGGTATGGTTGGACTCGTATCGGAATGGGTGTTCAGGTTTTATGAGTTTTATTGGGTTCCGAGGTTCGAGCCCTGGGTTGACTTTTTAGTTTTAATTAAAGACCAAAGCTTTATTATCCGGAATTGTTTACTATGAGTTTTATTTGTGATTTGGAAATTATTTTGGCTAGATTTGAGCCAACCGGAGGTTGTTTCACTCGAAAAGGTCATTTTAAAGTATCGGCCTAGATTCTTTGAGGTAAGTATCTTGCCTAACTTTGTGTGGGGGAACTACCCCTTAGGATTTGAGTCATTTGTGCTAATTGTGCCATGTGAAGGCCGTGTACGCGAGGTGACAAGTGCGTACTCGGGCTTATTTGTGGAAATTTGACTGATTAGGGCTCTTAGGTTCTTACGTTCATTAGATGTGAAGTTGTTTTATCATGTTAAATCCTCCATTTATTAAATTCTCCCTTACGTGTCTTATTTGGAATTGTTTGATTCATGTTCTGCCCTTGTTGCCAAATTAAACTTATGTGCCCTAATTGTTTGCCTCTTTATTGCCTTGTAGTCTTTTCCGTAATTTCTTAACCTTAATTGAAGTTATTATTATCTTCTCCATAATTGCTTAAACCTTAATTAAAGTTATTATTATCTCTTCCGTAATTGAGTAACCTTAATTGAAGTTATTATTATCTTTTCCGTAATTACTTAGCTTTAATTGAAGTTTTGTTATCCCTTCCATTGTTGACATGTTCTTATTTGAGGTCATTGATTCATGCTATCTCTCTTACCGTCAAATTGTACTTTTGTGAAATCATTGTTACACATTATCTCTCCCTTGTTGAGCTATTTTTGTTGAGACCATTATTCCTTATTGTGTCTTTTTTTTTGTGAGTTCGTTCTTTTGTTTCTTTGTGTTTTGAAATTCTTGTGTTGATTTACTTGCCGTACTCTTGTGTTATCGTTGTTGTTGTTGTTGTTGTTGTTGTTGTTGTTGTACTTAGTGTTGTTGAGCCGAGATCTATGCGTGATTGTGGTCTTGAAATTGTTTTGAGGAAAAGTTGTGGCATATGGGCTCATGTGGTGAAAGATCTTATATTGTGTTGTTATGTTTTGTCACACGTGATGTTTTTTAGAGGATTGTCAGGGTGTTCGCAAGTGAGTTGTCCGTGCTATAGTTGTTATTGATATTTGCACATGCTTCATGAAAAGGCAGGCTATATATGTGGGTTTTCGCATGTGGCGAGATAAGGTGAGAATATTATTATACGCGTGTGGCGAGACAAGGCGGGTATTTACTTTATTATTGTGCATGTGGCGATACAAGGTGGGCTATGTTGGGGAATGATTTATGATGACTTGTGATGGACTAGGGGCATTGTTATTGTTGATATGTGTGTAGTGGTGTGCCTACCTTGTGTGAATTATACCTTGTACATTTTGTGGTAATCGTTTCTTATGTGCCATTCATTGCCTCTACTCTTACTTGTTGACTTGAATTGCGATAGAACACTTGCACAAGCATACACATAATTAATCACCCATATCATTTTAAGAAGATGAATCTTGATGTTATTGACCATTTACATGTACTCCAGTTTACTTGCCTTCTGTGTGAGAGTTATTTTATTGGCACGTGAGTTGTCCGTGTGGTCATGGATCATTGTTATTGTTGGCACGTGAGTTGTCCGTGTGGATATTTGATGTTGTCACTCCCTTGGCACGTGAGTTGTCCGTGGTGTTATGAATTGTACTGTGGGCACGAGGTGCCAAGTGATTAGAGTTCACGAATTGGGACCCTTGAAATGTGACTATGAGGTGAAGTACCTCAGGGAAATCTTTAAACAAATCTTGTGTGGAAGCAATTGCTCCTATTGAATTATTGCTTGTTCCCTCTACTTGGTTTCACAGGACTTTAATTGTACTCAGCTTACTCCACGGCGTTATTACCTGTTTGTTCCTTGCTGCTAATTGTTTCTCTTAGTTTCCTATTACAAGCACTTTCTTTCATTGTTATCATGCTTAGTTTTATTCTGATATTGTTCCCTGTTAGCTTCACATTCATACTTGTACAGGTTATTTGATCTATTAGGTGTATTTATTATCACCTTATCACTACTTCACCGAGGTTAGTCTTGGTACTTACTGGGTACCGTTGTGGTGTATTCATGCTATGCTTTCTGCACATTTTTGTGCAGATCCAGGTACTACGAAGTTGGTTGATCATTAGCTAGATGTTCGAACTTTGCTGTGGAGACTCAAGGTATACTTGCCGTCGCGTTCGTAGGACTCAGAGTCACCTTTTCTGATATTGTACTTGTCCTATTTATTTCTATTCCAAAACAGTTGTACTTAGAAAACTTTCTAGTAAACTCAATAGAGCTTATGACTTGTACTACCAGTTTTGAGATTGTTGGCTTGTATAGAAAAATTTCTATTTCATGTTTAATAGTTTTTGGTTGAGCGTGTCATTAATCAGTAAGTGTTAAGCTTACCTAGTCCCTAAGACTAGGTGCCATCACGACATCCTACGGAGGAAAATTGGGGTCATGACAATAACGATCATCTAGGTCATTACAAATATATAGTCCAATAATTCTGGATCTGCAGAAAATGTGCTCAAGGGTAGCATAAGTATACCACAACAGTGCCCAGTAAGTATCCAGCCTAACCTCGGTAGAGTAGTAATGAGGCCAGATCAAGACACCTACTGGATAAAGAAAACTAAATAGAGTGTTAAAAAAATCTAATAACGGAAAGCAAAGAAATAAATGACAATAGAGCAATACAATGATATAAAGTTAGTAACGAAAATTAAGGCAATAAAAAGGGCGACAAAGAGTGAACATTCGATAGGAACAACAAATGATCAACTACCTTGAGAATACAAGTAAAACAATGAAGGAAAGATAACAACCGTTCAAATCAACAAGCCTATTTAGCATAGAATGTACAACAAGAATGATAACCGAGGTACCGCACCTCATATTCTCATTTCACAAGTCATAATCACAATTTCCTTATATCAACGTGCAAGCCTTGCATTTATTTTAAAAATATTTTTCCCCAAATAGCTACACTCATTTTAGCCCCCTTATCTCACCGTGTGGCTTCAAGTAATTCTTTTACTAGCAACACGCGTATAAATCCCACCTTATCTCACCGCATGCACTTTAATACCCATCCATATACCACCGCATGCGTATCAATATCACAACATAATAATCGACTCGAACCACATGTGCCCATATGCCACAACTTTTGCCAAATCAGCAATACTAATATTATCACAACCCATATCCTATGGCTCAACATCAATGTGTACGATAATCTCAATACTAATAAATAAATGAGAAATAACTCAGCAAGGAAGGGTCTTCCAATAACCAACAATTTCAACCACAACCGTGTCAATAGCCTTCAACTAACTACAGCTTCAATACTCAACAATGGAAAGAATAACATGTAACAAAAACTACTAATAAATGCATATAAGGAAACCTTGACAAGGGAAACTAGAACAAGTAATAACAACTTTGATTAAAGCATGTGAGAATAAATTTGACAATTGATAGAATAAATAATAATATCTTAAATTAAGTGCTTATGAGTAACCGAAGAGTCTAAACCGGTCAAATAACATATATAAGCCTATGTACACACTCGTCACCTCATGTACACGTCTTTCACATAATTCAAACAGTACAAACAACCCAAATCCTAAGGGGTAGTTGCTCCCACATAAAGTTAGGCAAGACACTTACCTCAAACAAGCCAAATCAATCCACTAATGGGCCCTTCCTGCACAAATCCAACTCCAGATGGTTCGAATCCAGCTAAAATAACTTCCTACCGTCAATAATAGCATAGGAAATAATTCCAAATGATAAAGCTAAAGTCTCGAATCAAACATGCAAATTCAACCTCAGGCCCGCACCCGGAACCCGATAAAATTCACAAATTCCGAACACCCCTTTCAATAACGAGTCCAACCATATTAATTTCATTCAATTCTATTCACAAATCGACCCTCAGGTCAACAAATCTCACTCTACAATACCATAGCCTAAAATCCTCAAATTTCTCTTTAAGTTTGCAAAGACTAGGTGTAATAACCAATGGATAATTAATATTTAGCAACAAAAGTGATTCAACTTCACTTACCTCCTCAATTAGGGTGAAAACACTCCAAAAACCGCCTAAGACTGAGTTCCAAAAGTCCAAAAATAAGAAAAATACTCAAACCCTCAAATTCATGAAATCTGCTAGTCGAATTTCATCTGCGATGAAAAACCTCACACTTGTGATACTGCATTTGCAGTCTCGTTCTTGCATCTGCAAGATTCACTAAAGTCCTGACCGTCCACTTCTAAGGTCGTCCCTCTGGACCTGCAGAGACTTTCCATTTCTGCGCTCCCAGCTCCATCAACAATTTTCCGCTTCTGTAGACCTTACCTCGCAGAAGCGCATCCGCTTCTGTGGAAATCTATGCGCATCTACGGAACTCCCCTAGCCATGCCATTCCCGCACTTGCTATACAGGAGCCGCACCTACTGTGACGATCCAATCGATCATTTTGTATTATTGCACCTGTTACCCCTTTTTATGCTTCACACATGTGTGTTTATGATTTTATGACTTGCAGGGTTAGTTAATTTCGTTCCGGAAAGCTTTTGGGTTGATTTGGACCCTTTGATTCTTGACTTAGAAGTCTAAGTTAAAAATTTTGACCAAACTTTGACTTTTGTAAAAACAATCCCGGAACAGTGTTTTGATAACTCTGATAGTTTCGTATCGTGATTTCACACTTAGTCGTATGCCCAGAATTGATTTCGGAAGTATGTAGGTCGATTCGTGTTGTTTTGCCGAAATTTAGCAATTTGAAGTTGAAAGTTTGACCGTAGGTTGACTTTTAGCTATCAAGAATTTGATTTTGGGACTTGGAATAGGTCCATTATGCTATTTAGAATTTGTCTGCAAATTTTGGTATCATTTGGAGTTGAATTGATAGGATTCAGACGACATGTTTCAATTCTAGAAGTTCTTGAAATTTGCTTTCAAACTTATGCATTTTAATGTTCGATTCGTAGTTTTAAACATTATCTTTGTGTTTCGATCGCACGAGCGAGTTCATATGATGTTTTTAGACTTGTGTGGATGTTTGGTTTTGAGCCCCGAGGGATTGGATGAGTTTCAAACATGTTTTAGAATGGATTGAATTGAAATTGAACTGCTGGTGTTGCTGGTGCCCAGTTATCGCAATTGCGAGCACCAGCCTCGCAATTGCGAAGGTGACAGTGGGGGCACAGATGTGGCAATTGTGACTTCCTATTCACATTTGTGAAGTTAGCAGGATTTTGGCTTGGTTTGCATTTGCGAACATTTGTTCGCTTTTGCGAGGTTCCCAGATTCGCAATTGCGATGATGATTGAGGCTGTCAGGGTTCGCAAATGCGAGCACCGGTCCATAATTGCAAGGGTTCACAAATGCAAACCCTGTGTCGCAAATGCAACAACTGCAGCTGGTACAAATGGCTAGGAGACGGGATTTTTCAACACATTCTCTCATTTTAGAACCCTAGACTCGGTAGGAGGCGATTTGGAGAGGGGATTTTCATCTACAAACTTCCGGTAAGTGATTCTAATCTATTTCCAATCATATTCCATCAATATATCTTAGATATTAACATCAAAATCATATGAATCAAAGTGAAAATTTGTGAAACTTTGTCGCATTTTTGAAAAATAAGAATTTGTGTTTTGAGGGTCGATTTGGACTCAGATTTTGAAACTAATCATGTATATGAACTTATGGGGTCATGGCTAGTCGGAATCTACCATTGGACCCGGGTTCTGAACGGGCAAGCCCCGGGTTAACTTTTGTTGACTTTTTGAAAAATGTGTAAAGATCATGACTTTATCTATTTTAATTGATTTGCCTTGCATTTTTTGATGATATTAAGTCAATTTTGGTTAGATTTGAGCCATGTGGAGGTGAAGTTTAGGGGAAAAGCTATTTTCGAGGGTTGAATTGGCCTAGTTGAGGTAAGTATCTTGCCTAAATTTATATGGGGGAACAACCCCTTAGGATTTGGGATTGATTGTGTCATTTGTGCTATGTGAAAGCCGTGTACGCAAGGTGATGAGTGGATAAATAGGTTGTATGTGGTAATTGACCGATTTAGGCCACTTAGACTCTTTCTATGCTTTAATTGAAATGTCATACCATGTTCTAAATTCTCATAGTCAATCTATTCTTACTTGTGTTAATCTATCCTCATATGCTTAAAATGAATTTGTTAACACATGTTCTACATCTTACTTGATAATTTTCTCTTATGCTTTAGTTGAACTTGTTACCTCTTTTATTGTTACATGTAGTCTCTTTAATTGTTCATTATCATTGTTTGAAGTCATCGTACATGACATCTCCTTCATTGTTGATTATCATTATTTGAAGTCATTGTGACAAGTTACCTCTTTCATTGCTATTATTCTTATTTGAAGTCATGTTATCTCTTCCATATTGAGTTATTTGTATGTAGTTCTTACACATTTATCTTTCTCATTGTTGAGTTATTGGTGTTGAAGTTGTGAAAGTCGTATCACATTGAGGTAAAGTTGTTAATTGTTGAGATATCTTTCTTGTTGAGAATTTTACATTCATTGTTATTGCTAATATTCTTGTATACGTTGTGGTGGAGCCATGAGCTATTATTATGAAAGCATTGATATTGTTGATTGTTGGCAAGTTGAGACACATGGGCTTTTGTGGTGCGAGTTGTTATTGTGACATGATATTGACGCACATGCGGAAGTATATGGCTAGGGGTTAATGTGTATGCGGCGGCATAAGGTGGGAGTTATGTGCGTGTTGCTTATAGGGGAATTACGTGAAGCCATACAGCGTCATAAGGTGGGTTAAAGTACGTGTAGCTATTTAGGAAAAAATATTTTCAATGCCTATTTAAATGTAAGTCTCACGCGGCGGTATAAGGAAAGATTGTGATTGAGATTGTGAATTGTGAATACGAGGTGGTACCTCGATTTTGATTCTTGATATATATGAGGTGGTACCTCGGTGGTGATTCTTAGTGTACACGAGGCAGTACCTCATTGTGATTCGTGTTTTTTATCTCGTGTTGTTAAGAGTTATTTCGTAAGAACACTTCTTGTTGTTTGTTCTTCATTGTTCTATCAGTTAGTGCCCGTATATGAACATTGTAGTTCTTTTCAATTGTTTCCCTTAAGCTATCTCTATGCTTACAATCCTTTTGTAGTCTCTGTTATTAACGTGCTTCATATTATTTATTGCTCTGCTTTTCGTTACTTCTTGTTATTACCTCTTCATTCTGTTTATTATATCCTAGTATGTGTCTTGACCTGGCCTCGTCACTACTCTACCGAGGTTAGGCTTGATACTTACTGGGTACCTTTGTGGTGTACTCATACTATGCTTCTGCACATCTTTTTGTGCAGACCTAGGTGCGTATGCCCGTGCCAGACGCTAGAGTTGATTTGAGTTGCTGCTTTTGGAGACTTCAAGGTATATCTGCAACACATCCGTAGGCCTCAGAGTCCCCTTCTGTTTTAGACATTCCATTGTTTCTTTCTTGTTTCAAACAGTATTGTAGTTCGAGACTTATAGTACCATCTTATAGAGCTTATGACTTTGTTTCACTAACTTTTGGGGAAAGTGTTGGCTATTGTAATGTTGGATTATATTATAGTATGAAGGTTTTATTTGAAGTTTTAGTAGTATTTCCGCTGTTTGTCTATGCGTGTTAGGCTTACCTAGTCATAGGACTAGGTGCCATCACGATATCCTATGGAGGAAAATTGGGGTCGTGAGACCTAGGACTCCGCATCTGCGGCCATTCCCACTGCAGATGCGAAAACACCAGAAGCCATAAAGCTTCAGCAATGACACCAAGTCCAAAATGATCTGTTAACTATCCGAAACACCCCCGAGACCCTCAAGACCCCGTACAAACATACCAACAAGTCCTAAAACACGATGTGAACTTACTCGAAGCCGCAAATCTCATCAAACAAGATCAAAATCACGAATCGCACCCCAATTTAAGCGTAATGAAACTAATGAACTTTCAACTTTAAAACTAATGCCAAACCATATCAAATCAACTCCGAATGACCTCAAATTTTGCACACTAGTCCTAAATGACACAACGAACCTATTGCAACTCCTAAAACGAAAATTCGAATCCAATATCAACAAAGTCAAATCTCGATCAAAACAGAAGCATCAAATCAACCTACGGACCTCCAAATCATCATTCGGGCATATGCCTAAGTCCAAATTCTCCATACAAAGCTATCGAAACATTAAATCTCTATTCTGGAGTCATATGCACAAAAGTCAAACTCTTGTCAACTCTTTCAACTTAAGCCTCCAACTTTGTGACTAAGTGTCCCAATTCACCCCAAAACTTTTCCAAAACCAATCCAACCACATCGGCTAGTCACATAACGACAAATAAATACAAAAGTGGTAATAAATAAGGAAAAGGGGTTGCAATATACATAACGACCGGCCGGGTCATTACAAATATATAGAAGTCCAAAATCTTTGCTTCCAAGAAAAAAGGCTAGCAAAATATGAAAGAACTATATTTTCCTTTTCGTAAAAGGTAAAATAAATTATGGTAAATATTTATCCCTTCCTTCAAAATACAAGAGAACCAAATATGGTAAGAAAATCAGGATAAATACCTAATAATTCTCCTCCTTGTCTTGAATTTTCAGATAAAATAAACTTTTTTTTGGGTAAATATGATTTATTTATTATCAAACTTCAAAATATACATCAAACGGAGGGGCACATGAACCTTACCTCCCCAAAAAAGTACATGTACCTTGTCTTTGTAAAGGTACCTAAGAGGTGATGGTTGCTTAGATCTTGTGTGTGTTTGATCCTCCTCATTTGGTGATCAAACGAGTCTAAATATGTCAGACCTAATATGATGTAATGACTTTCTATCTTATAATGTTGATAGATTGTCATATGTACAAAAACGATGAGAAATAAGTCTAGGTCAACTATTCTAGTTACATGTATTCCTACTCCTATTGAATTAGTGCAAGGTGTTTTCCTTTTTCTGTTGTCAAGGTCTTTTCCAAAAGCTTGGGATTGTCTGAGAATTGCAAAAGGTGTCTTGTGCGAGCATTGGTCTCTTTTGTTCTGCCTCAGCCAAGAGTACTATGCCAAAGTGATCATTTTAAACTGAGAATGACCTTCTCTGCTGAATGTAGTAGCCTGATTTAGGGTGTCCTTCTTCTTATGGATGCTGCTGTAGTCCCTCTGATTACTTTTGTTTCTTTTGACTCTATGTGCTGCTCTTCCTTTATGTGGTTGCTGACTTGATCCCTGGTCTTTTTGCTGCTGCTGTTGGCATTTGTTTCTGTTGTTGCTGCTGTAATTTGTTTCTGTTTTCTTTTCTGCTTCTGTGATATTAGTAGTTGTTGATTCTGAACCTTTTATTTCTGCTGTATTTGCTGTGCTGGTTTTTGTCTCTCCTGTGATCAGTCCTGGAGGTTGTGCAAGTGTTAAGTTGTTGTTTCTTTTGCTGTTGGTGTTCTGCTGATGTTTGCTGGTGTGTGTGTTTATAGTTCTGGAGGCAATGGAGTTGCTGAGAAAGTTGATGTCAAGTGGAAGTGGTCCAGTATTAATCCAAATGAGGTAGTCCATGGTGTTGTATTTGAGGAAAAGGATGCTTCTGTGTGAGGAGTTGTTTTTGTATGGTAAAGGTGATTGATGCAATTGCATTAGATTGAGCACCGGGGGGTGCTAATACCACACAATGCAATTGCGCCAATAACCTTAACCTATGAGAACAAATTCCTGCAATGTTGATGTTTCCTTTATTGCTGTCTTTCCTTTTGTTGCTTGCTTTGCAGTTTATCTTTGATATTATGTAACTGAGTTGTTGATGCTGGCATTGGTGGCACTTCAGTAGCCTTTCTCTCTTGGCTTTCCCTCTTATGTACTTCTCTGTTCTTGCTGTCCTCCTATGTGATGATTGCAGTGTGTTGCTATGTGAGTGTTGTTGGCCTTGCTGTGTTATTTGTGTGATTTTCCTGTGTTGCAAATCCTGCAGCTTGCTGGTCTTCTGATGAGTGGCTATTGTATCCCTGTTGCTTGACTCTTGTTGGTTGTCCAAGAAGTGTGTCTGCTGATTTGGCCAATCGAGCAAGGATGCTGGTAATGAGTGATTAACTGCTGGTTCCAGTATATTAAATTGCTAGTGTTGATATTGCTGAGAGTTGCTGAGTGCTGCTGATTGCTGAGTTTCTGTTGTGCTGGTTCTGAAATTTTGCTGGTGTAGCTGACTCCTCTGCTGCAGGGTGTTATGTCCTGCCTTGGCCTGTTTTGTGGAGCTACTTATACTGTTGTTAGCTTGCTGTTTCCTGCTATTCCTTGATCTTTTGTAGCTGCTGCTGAGAGTGTTGCTGCTTCTGTTGATTTTGTCCCCCTTGCAGTGTTCAGAAACTGTTGTTCCCTGCAGTTGATATTGCTGCTTTTGAGAACCTTGTAGGTTGGTTATTTGTTTAGCTTTCTCTTGTCTGATGTTGCTAATTGCATCTGCTAGTTCAGATTGTTGTTGCCTGCTACGTGCTTTATTGCTTCTGCTTTGTTTCCTCCAAAGTCTGTTCTGCAAAGCTGTGATGACCAATAACTTGTACATGAGAAGACAATGGTTAGGGGTTAATGTGATCAGTAGTTCACTGATGCTGCAGCTTGTTCTGCATTCCTGGCGACCCAGCTTTTTCTTTTTGTTATTCCTGCAGCTTGCAGCTCCTTCAGCAGTCCATTGCAGGGACCAGTTTTCCTGCAAGCCATTCAGTGAGATGTTGAGAGAACAGGGAGAAGGGAATTGTTGTGATTTCATCTGTTGTATCCATGTGCAAACACCGCTATGTTTCCCTTGCTGTAATTGCTTGTAACACTTGTTTGGCACTGAGTTTTGCAGTGTGCCTACCCTTCTTTCTCTAATGTTTCTGGGCTTGGTTAGCTGCTGCTGCAGCTTGTTCCCTTGATATGTCCTATGTGTCTGTTGCATCAGCTTAGATTTTGTCCTACTGGTATTGCTGCTCTGCTCATGCTTATGAAGCTTTTGCTGCAATGGAGCTGCGTTAGCTTGCTTTGTGAAAAATCTGCTGCTGCTATCATTTTGGTGCTCCGGTTTGTTCTTTGTATTGCTACTGAGTTTATTGCTGCTTCTTTCTCTGTTGCTGCTGTTTGAAGTGCTACTATTGCATCCTGTTCTATATTTCTGTTGAGTCCAGTACCCTTAGGTTGTGAGTTGAGAGCAGTTGTTGCCATTCTGTCTCTACTGTTGCTGACTGCCTGCAACCTTTCTGGTTGTTGTTTTCCTGCTAATTGCCTGCAGTTATTTTGATGCAAGTTTTGCATTGATTGTCTTCCTCCTCCAGGTTTTAACCTGCTTCCCTGTGATGTCCATAACCGGCTAATGTGAGAAAAGGAGTTAGGGGTTAGTGTGATCAAAATTAGGCTGTTGGGGCTGATTTCCTTCATTTCTTGTTTGGTTTGAACTTTCCCAAAGTATTCCTGTCCTATGAAATTTGGATCATTATGCAGCTTCTTTTTTTCTCCTGTGGTAATTTGCTGCTTCTTTTCTCTGTTTCTGCTGTTTGAAGTGCTGTTGTTGCATCCTGTTCTGTGTTTCTGTTTGTTTCAGCACCTTGCACATTAGCAAACCAAGTTAGGGGATAAGGAATTAGTATTTTACTGGTATAGGTTTTCCTCCTTTCTTGTGTGCCTTGTGATTTTATATTAAGGTCCTGTCCTGTATTGTGTTGGTTCAGTGAGCAGCTTGTCATTTTGTCACTTTCACTCTTATGTATGGGCATTGAGTTTTGTCTGCAATTAAGATTTTCCTGCCTACTGAGTCCAGTTGACTAAAGTGATGACATTCTATCCTCCCAAAGTCAAGAGCATAATTTGCAAGGTGATCCGCTAGCTTTTTTCCTTCTCTATATGTGTGTGATACTATCATGGCCAGGGAGTCTTTGAGTTGGAAGATTTCTTCTATTTGATCAGATATGCACCAGGGTGGCTTCCATGAGCCATTAATGATATTGTTTATGAGCATAGAATCTGTTTGTAGCCATATGTTGGTGAATCCTTGTGTGCTGCAGTATCTTAGTGCTTCCTGAATAGCTATTGTTTCTGCAACTGTGCTAGTTCCCTCTATGCATTCTGTGCCAAGTGCATATATTAGGTCCCCTGTTTCATTTCTCACACAAAAGCCTATTGAGCTTCTTCTTGGGTTTCCTTTTGATGCTCCATAAGTATTAATCTTTATCCATCCTGGTAAAGGGAATTCCCAGTTGACTTTTTTATAACTTAGTCTTGGGGTGTAGTTCTCGAGCATGTGTAAGGGATCTTGCCATTTGTGTGGGACATTGATTCCTGGCTTTCTGGTGTGGACTAATACTTGCAGTGTTGTGGAGATTTGATAGATTACTCTACCAATTGTGACTGGTTCCCCATGCTTGTAGCTGTTTCTTCTTTTCCATAGTTCCCATACAATGCATGCTGGGAGTGCCTGCATTACTGGTTTCAGTCTGTTAACTGTTTGTGCTGTCCAACATCTTGTTATTGCTTGATGGAAAGTTAGTTCTTCAGTTGAGATTCCTGCTCTTTGCATGAAGTATTTCCACACCTTGTTTGCAGTATTTGAAGTGTAGAAGAGGTGAGCCATGCTTTCTTCCTTTGGGTCAGTGCAACACTAGCATTTTGAAGGCAGTTGATACCCCCATCTTTTCAAGATGTTGTCCAGTGGTAGTTTTGCCCTCCAGACTCTCCATACGAAGAAAGCAATTTTGAAAGGGAGTCCCTTTACCCAGATCTTCTCATATGCTATTCTAGGATCCTCCCTTTTCCTCAAGTATTCCCACGTTGTTTTGACTGTGAATTGTCCTTGATTCTGCAGCATCCAATATGGAATATCCAGAGTGTCTTCCATCCTTGGGGGCTTTATTGTGGTGGTTATGTGATCCACCATTTCCTGTGGCAAGTGTTCTGATAGCTGCTGCATATTCCAGTTACCATTCTGAAGGGTATTGTTCACATTTTGAAGTGTTTCTTCAATTGGGAAGTTTGTTGGTACTAGGAAGTATAGAGCTCCTAGCCTAGTCCAGTTGTCATACCAGAAGAGTGAGGATCCCATTTTGAGTTGCCAGGCAATTTGATGTTCAATGAGCTCTCTATATTCTATCATTTTCTTCCAGACTTGTGATCCTTTCTTCCATGGTACAGTTACTGCATTATGTTTTTTGCAGTATTTCTGTGTCATGAATGCACTCCAGAGACTGGGCTTAGTTCTAAAATTCCACCACAATTTGCAGAACAGGGCCTTGGATATGTCATGAAGGGATCTGGGTCCTGCTCCTCCTTCCTCTTGGGGTAGGCATAGGTTGTTCCAGGATGACCAGTGTCTGCTGGTGCCTCATATTGTACTACTCAAGAAGAATTGGGAAAAAAGCTTGTGGATGTTGTTGATTACTTGCTTGGGGGGATTCACTGCTGATAATAGATGCACTAGCATGCTTTGCAAGACATGTTTGATCAAGATGGCTTTGCCTCCTATTGAAAGTAGTTTTCCTTTCCAGGATTGCAATCTATGTTGTATCTTGTTCACAATGTCTTGATAATAGATGATTCTTTTCCTTGAGTAGTAAATGGGGCAGCCTAAATAAGTGAATGGAAAGTTCTGCCTCCCAATTCTTGTTATTCTTTCTATTCTTGTTACTGCCTCTGAGGCAGCTGAATGATGCATATAGATAGCTGACTTGCTCCTATTTATTAGCTGTCCTGAAGCTGCTTCATATGCACTTACTGTCTCCATTATCAATTGTAGTGAGTTAGCATCTGATGATGAGAAGATGATCATATCATCTGCATATGATAGATGATTGATTCTTGGGCTTCTTCTAGGCATTCCAAAACTTTTGAAGCAATTGTTTTGATGCAATGCATTTAGTCCCTTTGAGAGTGCTTCAGCAGCAATGATGAAAAGAGTAAGAGACAGAGGATCTCCTTGTTTTACACCTCTTGTTGATTTGAAGAAATCATGTGGTTGGCCATTGATAAGAATTGAATACCAATTGTTGCCCACTATGTCAATGATCATGCCTATGAAAGTTTCAGTGAAGTCCATCTTCCTGAGAACTTTTGCTATATATAACTAGGATATTCTGTCAAATGCCTTGGTCATATCTAGCTTGATGACCACATTTGGACATGCTTTTACTCTTTTCCCAATGTTAGTGATGATTTCCTGTGCCAGGAGGACATTTTCTGCCTCTCGCAAAACCAACTTGTTCATGGGAGATTAGGGAAGGTAAAAAGACCAACAATCTTTCATGTATGATTCTCGAGAAGATCTTGTTGATGAAGTTGCTAAGGCTTATTGGTCTTAAATCAGAGAAAGTTTCTATCTCCTTCTTCTTTGGTATGAGGACCAGATTTGTGTGTGTTATACTTTTGGGTAGGTGTCTGCCTGAGAAAAATGCTATGACCATGTTTTGTATGTCTTCACCTATGATTTCCCAACAGGACTGATAGAAAGTTCCTGTGAAACCATCTGGACCTCCTGCACTGTCTTTGTTGAGACTGAAGACAGCTTGTTTTGTTTCTTCCTTTGATGGTAGCTTGGTCAGCTCTGTATTTTGCTGTAAGTCTATGACTTGCTGGATGTTTTCCAGAATTTTGAAGTCTGTGGGAGTATCTTTCTCAGTGAATTGGTCCTTGTAGTAGGAGATGGCTTCTTCCACAATCTGTTCCTGCTCTTCTAACCAGACGCCAGCATTGTTTTGTATTCTTTTTAACTGAAGCCTTTTCCTTCTTCCATTGACTTGAGTGTGGAAGAATTTGGTGTTTCTATCCCCATCTTTAAACCAGGCCATTCCTGCTTTTTGTTTCCAGAATTGTTCTTCGACAGCTAGATGCCTGACCATTTGTGCTTGTACCTTTTGTAACCTTTCTCTGTTTTGGGCAGTAGGTCTCTCTTCAAACTGTTGTTCGTGGACAACAACCACTTCCTCCATGCTTGCTATGGTCTGAAAGATGTCTCCAAAAGTAGCCTTGCTCCAAAGGGATAGAGCTTTCTTTAGCTTCTTTAACTTGTAGTTGAAGATGATGAAAGGATCTCCATGGAAGTCAGCTTGCCAGTTTTCTTTGACCACTGTTTTAAAGGTATCCTGCTTGGTCCAGAAGTTGAGGAATTTGAAAGGCTTCTTGATCTTTATTGGCTTTGGTCAAAATGTATTAGCAGAGGACTATGATCTGATCCGATTTTGGAGAGGTATGTGACTTTTATTGTCGGAAAAGCTTGTTGTAACAATTGGTTAGCTAGACATCTATCCAGCCTTTTGAAGATGCATTCCTCATCTGCTCTCCCATTCCACCAGGTGAAGATACTTTCTTTAAATCCCAGGTCCGTTAGACAGCTGATGTTAATGCAATGATTGAAGTCATCTACTTCATTGAAGGGAACTAGGAGACCTTCATATTTCTCTTCTTGATCACATATGATATTGAAGTCTCCTCCGACTATCTATGGATTGGTGATTGTCTGGGATAATCATATATTGAGTCCCATAACTCTATTCTTTCTGCTGGTGTGCACTTGGCATATAAAAGCGTGAGGATTAGCTCCATCTTTGTCTCTATGTGGAGGAGCTTCAAAGTGAGGTGTTGGACTGAATCTGTGAGCACTGTGACATTATAAGCATTGTCCAGAAAGGCCCATATTTTGTTGGATACATTTGCTATTGCTTGTGTCATGCCAATTCTTCTCCTGTATTGTTCTAATTTTCTGAGTTGCTGTTTTGGTTCCATGATGCCAGTGAATTCAAATTGATGCTTGTTGTGAAGTGTGATCAGTCTTTCGAAAGCTTGCATTGTGTTGACTGATCTTATGTTCCATATGATGGCATTCATTGTGTTCTATTGAGGTATGTTAATGCTCTTTTGGGTTGGATCCTTGTTGATGGAGGGCTGCTGTTGCTCTTGAACTGCTTTCTCTGGGGGTTTTCTCCTCCATCTAGCCTATCTGTATGAATTGGTGACAGGTCTCCCTCCCTTGCTATGTTCCTGAAGTTCTGTGTTATGTTCTCCTCATCCATCTCCTTGCCTATTGCTTCTTTTCCTTCATTCATGGCTGTTAATTTTGTTGACATGTTTCTGGGTCTGATGATCGCCTGTAGTTGAGCTCTTATTATTTCTTTTCTGTTGATTGGATCCTGTTCCATTGATCTTCCCATTATTGTAAGGAGAGGGGTTCTCTGATATTGACTGTCTTTCCTTAGTGGCTTCTTTACAGCATTGTCATCAATATCTTCTTCTTCTCCTTGCATTTATTCCAGAATTTCACCTTCCTCTGAGCATTCTTCTATTTGATCTACCCACAACCTCCTTGGGATTTTCTCTGCTTGTCTGATTGCACTTATTTCTGTTTGTTCTGCAGGTTTATTGTAAAAGGTCTTCATGACCCATTGGGTGGTGGATTCATTTGTCCTGCCAGTCTCACTGCTCTTGCTTGTGGTTGTGTTTCCTTGATGCATACTGACTTTCTTGTTTGTTGAAGCATGGATATTTGTTTCATCCAGTGTTACCTTGTCACCATTGGGGTTATGAGTTTGAGTTTTCTGAGCTTTGTTTCTGAAAGACTCTACATTGGCTTGGTCGCTTTGTTTGGCATTTAGGCTCGAGATTCTTTGCTGCTCAGTCACTGGCGAGGGGATGGTTTCTTTTGCTGTGGGGTCCCTGCAAGTTATTTCTGGTGTGTCTTGTTCCTTTTCTTCTATCAAACAGTTAGACACATTGTTGGACTTGTCAAATGTTGATGTCCTTTCTTGCCTGTCTTTGTTGCTGTTTTTCTTGTACCTCAAAAGGTTATTTATATTTGAAAACTCTTTGTTGTTGATTGTCCCAACACTGTCCCCTGTCCTGCTTTGCTTGCCTGTGGCTGCTATAGTTGAATTTATAATATTGTCGCCTTTCTTTGTCATGTAGCTGCCTTCATTCCTGTTAGTGACTGGTGTCAAAGTGTTTGATTGGCTGCCTTGGCTCCTGATTTTTTCAGTATTTGAAGGTTTTTGTTTCCTTGCCTGGGTCATTTGTTCTTTGCTCCCTTCTGCTGTACCTGTGCTATTTGCTGTTGCAGCATCAGCTACCTGGTCTTCAGCCGTGTGATCTGCAGCATTGGTATTGTCTTGTTCCAGTGAAAACAACGTGAATTTCTGGCAGCCTTGGCTTCTTCACATAATCTTTTGCAAGTCACATCTCCGAATCTCCACCATAAAGTTTGTCTCAATGTGAATAGCAATCTGGTCAAACTTTCCATGCTAAAATTATGATTACCGTCAAATAGGTTGTGGCTAGAACTAAATCTGCCTAGGTAAAATAGTCTTGAACCTCGGTCTGATACCACTTGTTAGGATCAAAACAATCAGGTGGCATGTGCAAACTAGCAAAGCAAATCTTGAACAATGATAAAGTAGAAAACAACAACAACAACAAAAAATATACCAAAGGAGACACAAATATTTAACGCGGTTCGGTCTTATTGACCTATGTCCACAGTAATCTACTATATAAAAGAGAGTATAAAATATCAAGAGAACATCTCACAAAGAGGCAATCACAAGTAACAAGCTAACACTTGTCCCGAAATTCTCTCCCCATACAAGACTCTCAAATCCCATATGGCTATATTGTGAATGCTACTGAATGAGAAAGAAGGATCCTCAATTTATAGAAGTTCAAAACATTTTCCTCCAAGAAAAAGGACTAGAAAAATATAGAAGAACCATAGTTTCTTTTTCGTAACAGATAAAAATCAATTAGGGTAATTATGTTACCTTTCTTTCAAGAAATAGGAGAACCAAATATGATATAAAAATTAGGAATAATACCTAACAAATTCATGAAAAAAGAACCTTGGAACTATCCATTATTTCCTTGGTTTTGAATTGTCAAAGTTCCCTTAAGGTCATTTTGTTAATCATCATAACAAAATAGAGAGTCAGTTCCTATTTATTAAGCTTTATACACCTCTTGACCCCTTTATTAAGCTCTCAGTTGACACTAGAGAGCCAGTTCCTACTCTCTCTATATATAAAAGGTTCATTGAAAAATAGAATTTTCTTTAACATACCAGGCCTAATATTTCATCCATAATTTTTGATATCTCCTGAAGTGCCCCATCTGATGGCTGGTCTACAGGTTTTAAGATACCTTTTTTAAGGTATCTGGTTGAGCAATGATCCAAATTTTTCGTTGAAAATATATTTAGATTATGACTGAGAAGCTTGCCCCATCTCCGGAAGATCGATCATACAATATTATGGTGTTCTTGGAGGCTCTCATATTTCTTAGAATTCCTAAAATAACCATCTATTTCGACCTTAGCTGATGAGACATAATACACGGCATCGAGGAAAGTTGTAGATGAAGTGATATGGTTGGTCAGATTGTAAAGTTATGTGGCGGCTCTACACACTACTTCTCTTTTTTTTTTTTTTTTTTTTTGTGACAGCCATGTTGCTCTTTATATTCTATTTTTTTAATCTTTCCAATCAGACATTTCACCATTTTAAATAAAACTTTATTCTGAAAAGATTTCTCCTAATCCATCTAAACGGGCAACCCCTTAATAATACCTGCTAAAAAGATTGGTGTTGGAATTGTGATATTGCATTAATCTTTTTGAGTGTTACTCCCTCCGTTCACTTTTAATTGTCCACTTTGAACTTTTCACGTCCTTTATGATTAATAAATGAAATATGTATTTTAAAATTTTACCCATTATAATGAAAGTAGTTTCAAAAGTCTTAAAAAAAATTTAGGGAATGAGTAGTTAATGATAAAGGTAAATAGAAAGAAAACAAATATTGTCTTTCTCTTGATTTAATATAATAGACAAGTAAAAGTAAAAATATATTTTTAGTATAATGAACAAGTAAAAGTGGACGGAAGAAGTAGTTAATTTCTAAATGGTTTGAGGCTGAGGAAATAAATTTTATTTGCAGAAGTGTTAGTCTTAGTTATTAAGACTTCTCAAAAAATTTGATATGTTTTTCCATCCATTAGAATTTTTCACATTGTACGGAGTGATCAAATTAATTTAATTTCTTTTTTGGAAGAGCCTAAGTAGCTCATTTTACTCCAAAAAGAAATTGCTCAGCTAGATGTGTCAAAATAGTAATGTAAAAATATAAATTTAACGCGGACTCCAGGACAAAATAGCCTTCAAAAACATAGCTAGACGTGTGAGACTATAAATTAAATGGAGAAGGCTATGCTATATCCTTTTACTATTAGAAATTATTTAAAATTATCGTCCGTTATACTATTGGATCAAAAGAACCCTTACCGTCTTACTATTCAAACATATATACTCGTAACATGACGGACGGGACACTAGGCACGCATCCAAAGCTGTTGGTCCATTTGGTCATGAATTATACCCTACTCGCCCCATTACCCGGTACCCGATCTATTAAATTTGACCCGTCAAATACAGATTACTCTTTTCATTAAATATTAAAAAAATAATTATTTTGACGTGCCATTATTGAAAAATACAAATTGCTCTTTAGATTAAACATTGCAACAACTCCCACAACCAATGAGCCAATGAACACAGCAATTACCACCAAAATCAAACATTACAATTTCAAGAACAAAGACTCAATTTTTATACTCTTGTTAAATCATAGATTACGTTTAGATGTTAAACCATTAAAATATAAACAAATGGATAGAAACCCTCTAATTCTTCCAACAATTTCATACAAACTGAGAGGACATTATACATGTCGAATAGTCTACTTCTTCTGGGTGACTTTCTTCTTCTTAGGAGGAAGCACAATCTCTCATTTGAATATAGGAATTGTCATAATCTGTGATAACCCAGTTGTATGTATTATAATTGCTTCCTCTAATTCAAGCCCCTTCAAAAACCCGTGCAAAAAAATTGCTACGACTGAAGAGAAAATCTTCAATTTCTTCTTGACTACAGAAAAAAGTTGAAATTTTTTATTTATTTGCATTCCAGTGTACGTAGCCCAACTTGAGAATTGGGCCGAGAAGGACGAAAGGATTTGGAAGAAGAAGAATGTTAGTAGAATATGAAAAAAAATTGGTGTCAAAAAATCAGAGAGACCCATTTTGTCTTCTCCAAATTTCTCAAAATTCTTATAATGGTGTTTTCTAATTTCTTCAGTAAATCAATATTTTAGTGTTGTATTCACAATTATAGACTCAAATCAGTAACAATAATGATTTCACCAATATTTTTCAACTTCTTTTTTAGATCTAGATTCAAACCCAAAGCTTCAATATGTCATAAATGGTGAGTTTCGCTTTTACCATCAACTCTTCAACAAACAGTAGTATAATTTTGATCTAAGTACAACAAATAATAAAAAATCATATTTCAATAATGTAAACCCCAAATCAGTCATCAAACCAAAGGACCCATTTGAATCCATACTTGAAAATGAGCTTCGAAACTCATTAATTGAGGTGCACTTTTCCAATTATTCAAATCAAGACACTGAAGCACTATTTCAAAAAGGTTTAAGCTCTATTCCATTAGCTTTAATCGATTTAAATACAAAATGCATTAGATTTTTTTTTAATTAATGAGAGATAGAGGAAGATGAGTTTCTATTAAATGATATTGTTTGATACATGCGAGGGTGATGCATATACGAGGTGCCAAGCGTATATGCATATGCCAAGGTTTCCATGCTCAGGAGGGGAAATTATATTCTTCTTTGTGCCTTTGTTGGACTTGATGATCTGTTAACCTATGCTTCCTTTAGCTTTATGATTAGTAAACTCAATTGTCTGCATTAGAATTATGTTAGGACTTATGACATCTTAAAAAAGATTTAATGTGCTGTGTTCGAGATTCGTTTGCATACTTAACTTGATCATAGTATCAGGAATCTATATCTATACATGTTATTGTCATGTTACTTGAGCTTCTTTATTTGTATTAAGAGATGATGATTGGGGCCTTAGGGCTATGTTTGGCACGATGGATATTTTTGTGCGGTTGATACGATGTTGGCACGATTAATATTTTCATATGGTTGATACGATATTGGCACGATGAATATTGTCGTGCAGTTGATATGATATTGGCATGATGAGTATTTTCGTGTAGTGTGAAATGATATTGTTTTGTTGGTTATTACCGCGCAGAAAAGAAAGGAAGTTGGATTTCATTAAGCACTTACATGCCCTTTACTTTGGTTTCTATTAATGTTTGTTGTTTGGGGTGATGCCTTCCGTTTGAGTTTCCTATGAAGTTACCTCGGTGTATTCCCTTTGGTCAATTACTGTTATAGTTATATCTTTACCCTGTCTGTTACTGTTACACCTATGCTTTTACTTGATTTACTTCTGCCAAATGTCCTCTTCAAATTCATGTATTTACTTGTTATTAGTCCGCACATGTACCTGCCTCTAATTGTCACGTGAATTACTTGTTAAATGCCTTAATATGCTACATATCTTCAATTACTACATGCTTTCACGTATTGTCTATCTTCACTTACTACATGCTTTCACGTATTGTCTATCTTCACTTACAATATGCTTTACTTATCATATGTCTCCACTTATTAAATGTCTTCACTTGCTCCACGCTTCTAATTGCTACTTGATTTTATATATTGGATGCTTTCATTTGTTCCCTGTTCTTACTTGAAAAACATCTTTTCTCATTTCATGTCATAGTCTCCTTACTGGATTGGAAGATTATTATATTGGTTGTGTGTAATGCTTTGTCCAAGATTTGTCCTTATATGTGGGGGACTAGCTTAAGGATATGGTGCAACCCATCTTGCTTGGTTTGGGTTTGTATTCCCTAGTTGAATTTTGCGTGTTCGTTTTCTTGGTGTTACGTTATGAACTTTACTATGCTTGGTCGTTTTAGAGTAGTTACGTATGAACTTATGATATTATATGTTGTATCGGATTGCACGCCACAACAATATTTATTGATATTGGGATTGGGCTGCATGTTGCAACAATGTTTATTGATATTGGGATCGGGTTGCATGCCGCAACAATGTTTATTGATATTGGGATCGGGTTACACGACTCAACAATGTATATTGACATTGGGATCTGGTTGCACGCTGCAACAGTATGTAGTGATATTGGGATCGGGTTGCACGCAGCAACTGTCACGACCCAATTCCCACTATAAGCTTTGATGGAGCCCAACGTCGTCGTTAGGCAAGCCAACGGTGAACATTCAGCTTAATTATTCATTTAATTACTTTTGAAATCATGAATTTTTTTGTTTAATAAAGAAACTAAGTATAAAAGTCCATGGTGATATAAAGCATAAATAAAATATAAAAATAAAATGGTGATAATATTAGGCAAGAAACATAAACATCTACTAGAAATTTCTAAAACTCGATGTCACAAGTGCACGAACAATCTAGTAGAATATACAAAACCCTAATAATCAATGTCTGAAGTAAAATAGATAGAAATAGTAAATACAACAAGGAGGAGACTGCGGGTGCTGCTGTCACGACCCGAATTTCTCACCCTCGGACGTCGTGATGGCGCCTACTAGTGAAAGCTAGGCAAGCCAGTCAATCGCACTAATTACCACGTTTCTATTTACGAATTCATTACATCACAAATGCATCAACTGAAAAACAGTAATTCAACAAGCGAAATAATCACAAAGTTAATACTTCACACAACTATCGCCGATAAACTATCCACAACGGTCTACCCAAGATCCGGTGTCACAGTTTCACAGACTATTTAAGTTTACTACAAACAGGGTCTGAAGAATATAACAAAATTTTGTTTCTGGATTACATAGGAGAAACAGATACAAGAAATGGGCAGGGGACTCCAAGGTCCACGGACGTCTGCAGAACTACCTTGGGTCGCCTAAAAGTCAGAGGCTAGAAGCTTCCTACTGTTCGTAGCCTGCGGCACTGAGATCTGCACATAAGAGTGCAGAGTGTTGTATCAGCACAACCGACCCTATGTGCTGGTAAGTGCCTGGCCTAACCCCGGCGAGGTAGTGATGAGGCTAGGACCAGACTCCAGATAAACCTGTGCAATCTTTAAGCATATATGTATCTACCGCAGAAGATAAAATACATAAACAACTTAAACAGGGAAAAGAAAACATACATCGGAACGGCAGACAAATAAAGCAAAAGGAATCATCAAAGAGTAAGAAGGAAAACTGCAATTCAGCTTTTAACACAAACGAAATGAAATACAATCCACCCTTTTTCCTCCAGTAACCTCTTGTTGCAGGCGTGCAACCCGTTCCCACTTACAGTAACCTCTTGTGGCAGGCGTGCCACCTGCTCCCACTTACAATATATACTGTGGTAGGCGTACCACCCGCCCCCACTTTCATAATATCTCGTGGCAGGCGTGCCACCCGTTCCTACTTACAATTTATACTGTGGTAGGCGTACCACCCGCTCCCACTTTCATAATATCTCGTGGCAGGCATGCCAGCCGCTCCCACTTACTATTTATACTGTGGTAGGCGTACCACCCGCTCCCCCTTTCATCATCACAACAATCACAAGAAGTCCCGGCAAGGGATCAAATCAACATAACAACTCCCCAGCAAGGGAACAAACAACAACAACACAATCATCCTGGCCAGGGGGAAATTCAGCTATAATCAAACCAAACTTCTTCTATTTAGCTCAATCAATGTCAATACTCAATTACAGTCAATATCCTACAACTAACCTCCCAATCCAATTATCATTTCGTTGACTCTAGACACGACTTTACTAATGTGACACTGGACCCTTTAAACTTCTAACGGACTCCTAAAACACTACCCACAATTTTGACACTGGACCTCTTCGACTCCTCACAATTCTTACTCAACTAATCTAGTTGACCATCAACTTTATGCCGAATAGAAGAAACTTTGTGGTAGGCGTACCACCCGCCCTCAATTCACAACATCTTGTGGCAGGCGTGCCACCCGCTCCCACATGTAACACATCATAACAATTTAAGGAAAACATTCAACAATTTGAAATAATAGTCACACAACGATTAACCATATACGACCCACGGTCATGCATGACACCAACATATAGACACTCGTCACCATGCCTATACATTTTTCTCAAGAAGGAGCAATTTAGCAAACAAGACACGATTTCTGATCCCTCAAGCTAAGGTTAGAACGAACACTTACCTTGCTTTGCGAAAATTCCTAGATTTCCAACATTTCCTCAAGCCCAACCTTTTATGGGTACTCACGAACTTTAGGTGGACACAATCGAGGCTAATGAGCTGCAACTTGGTAGGGTGGCTTAACTCAGTTGAAATCTTGGTATGATTTGCAGCAATTGTGGGCTGGGTCTTTGGTGTTAGAGGGTGGGGTTTCTTGTGATAGATGTTGGGGTTTCTTTTCAAGGTAATTTGGAGGTTGATTTGCTGGGGTCTGAGGGTGTTTTAGTGAGTTTTTCTGAAGTGACTGACGAAATAAGGGGGGTTTTGCATGTTAGGGTTCCTAGTCCCTATTTATAGTGGGTCAAAATTCGGGACAAAAATAAAATTTCAGGTGTCCAGAATGCGATCCATTCTGGTCGCAAACTCAACATGCGGTTCGCATTTCTGACATGACATTTGGCCCAAAACTCTGCCTCATTCTGCGATCTCACTGTTGGGTTTGCGATCCGCATTTCTCACCGCATTTTTGACATAAAACTTGTCCAGTTCTCTGTTCCACTCTGCGATCCAGGCAGCCAAATTTGCGGTCCGCATTTCAGACAGCATTTCTGTCATGAACCTTTGCCCAGAAATCTGCCTAAGTATGCGACGCCCATGTAAGATATGCGGTCCGCATGTCTGAAATGCGACCGCATATCCTGTATTACTTACCTTTTTGAACTCTTTTCTTAATTATTGGATTCTTATACCTCATACCCTGCAAAAATGTTAAAATTGCATAATTACAAAGAGGAATTTGCACTTAAAACAAGCCAAATCTGAACGATTAGTATCATAGGTGTTTCTACGACACATCGGGTCTTTACATTCTCCCCCTCTAAGACAACCGTTCATCCTCGAACGGGCAGGATAAAGAAGTACCTGAGTGGGGGAAAAGATGTGGATAACGGGTCCGCATATCGGGCTCGGAATCCCAGGTCGATGCCTCAAGTGGCTGACCCCTCCACTGAACACGAACAGAAGGAAAACTTTTCGACCTCAGCTGACGGACTTGCCGGTGTAAGATAGCCACCGGTTCCTCCTCATAAGACAAGTCCTTGTCCAGCTGAACGGTGGTGAAATCTAGCACGTGAGTTGGATCTCCGTGATATTTCCGGAGCATAGACACATGAAAAACCGGATGTACGGCTGATAAGCTTGGCGGCAATGCAAGTCTATAAGCCACCTCCCCCACTCGATCTAGAATTTCGAATGGACCAATGAACCTAGGGCTAAGCTTGCCCCTCTTCCCAAATCTCATCACGCCTTTCATAGGCGACACCCGGAGTAATACCCGTTCACCAACCATGAAAGACACATCCCGTGCCTTACGATCCGCATAGCTCTTTTGCCTGGACTGAGCTGTACGAAGCCTTTCCTGAATGATTTTGACCTTGCTCAAGGCCTCCTGAACCAGGTCTGTGCCTAATAACCGAGCCTCTCCTGGCTCAAACCACCCAATCGGAGTTCGACACCGCCTACCATATAATGCTTCATAAGGAGCCATCTGAATGCTCGACTGGTAGCTGTTATTGTAGGCGAACTCTGCTAATGGCAAAAATTGGTCCCACGACCCTCCAAAGTCAATAACACAAGCTCGGAGCATATCCTCCAATATCTGAATAGTCCGCTCGGACTGTCTGTCCGTATGAGGATGAAACGCTGTGCTTAACTCAACCTGGGTGCCCAACTCCCGTTGGACTACCCTCCAGAAACGCGAAGTAAACTGTGTACCCCGGTCCGAAATAATAGATACTGGCACACCATGAAGGTGAAAAATCTCCCGAATATAAATCTCGACTAGCCTCTCAGATGAATAAGAGACTGCCACAGGGATGAAATGTGCTGACTTGGTCAGTCTACCAACAATGAAATCCATAGTGATCCGTTCCCATTTCCACTCGGGGAGTTCAATTCTCTGGAATAGTCCACCAGGTCGCTAATGTTCGCACTTAACCTGCTGGCAGTTCAAACACCGAGCCACATATGCAATTATATCTTTCTTCATCCTACGCCACCAATAATGTTGTTGTAAATCCTGATACATCTTTGCGGCGCCGAATGAATAGAATACCTGGAGCTATGGGCCTCCTCCAGAATCAATTCCCGAAGTCCCTCTACATTGGGCACACAAACTCAACCCTGTAACCTCAAAATTCCATCGTCACCTAAGGTGACCTGCTTGGCACCTCCGCGTTGCACCGTGTCCCTAAGAACACACAAATGAGGATCATCAAACTTTCGACTACGTATTCATTCCAACAATGAAGTATGAGTGACTGTGTAAGCTAATACCCGATTAGGCTCAGAAATGTCCAATCTCACAAATCGATTGGCCAAAGTTTGAACGTCCAAAGAAAGTGGTCTTTCACTGACATGAATATAGGCAAGACTGCCCATACTAGCCAACTTTCTACTCAAGGCATCGGCCACCACGTTGGCCTTTCCTGGATGGTACAAGATAGTGACATCATAGTCCTTTAACATCTCCAACCACCTCCTCTGCCTCAAATTTAACTCCTTTTGCTTAACAGGTACTGAAGGCTCTTATGATCCGTGAACACCTCACACGGCACGCCATATATGTAGTGCCTCCAAATCTTCCACGCGTGAATTATGGCCGCCAATTCTAAATCATGCACCAGATAGTTTTTCTCATGAATTTTCAATTGCCTCGAAGCATAGGCAATGACCTTGCCCTATTGCATTAACACTGCACCAAGCCCAATACGAGAGGCATCACAATAAACTGTGTAAGGCCCTGAGCCTGTGGGCAAGACTAACACTGGTGTCGTGGTCAGGGCTGTCTTGAGTTTCTGAAAGCTCGCCTCACACTCATCCAACCACCTGAACTGGGCACCTTTCTGGGTCAACTTGGTCATCGGGGCTGCAATAGATGAAAACCCCTCCACAAACCGATGATAGTATCCTGCCAATCCCAAGAAACTCCGGATCTCTATAACTAACGCCGGCCTAGGCTAGTTCTTGATTGCCTCAATCTTTTTCGGATCAACCTAAATACCCTCTGCCGATACAATATGTCCCAGAAATGTAACCGAACTTAACCAGAATTCACACTTTGAAAACTTAGCATACAACCGACTATCCCTCAGAGTCTAAAGAACCACTCTGAGATGCTGTGCATGCTCCTCCTGGCCGCGGGAATATACCAAGATGTCGTCGATGAAAACTATCACGAACGAATCCAGGTAAGGTCTGAACACTCGGTTCATCAAGTCCATAAAAGCTGCTGGGGCATTTGTCAACCCGAAGGACATAACCAGGAATTCATAATGCCCGTACCGAGTGCGGAAAGCTGTCTTAGGAATATCAGATGCCCTAATTTTCAACTGGTGGTAACCAGACCTCAAATCAATCTTTGAAAATACCCTGGCACCCTGGAGCTGATCAAACAAATCATTGATCCTCGGCAATGGGTACTTATTTTTTATTGTAACTTTGTTCAACTGTCGGTAATNAGTCATGCACCGGATAGTTCTTCTCATGAATTTTCAATTGCCTCGAAGCATAGGCAATGACCTTGCCCTCTTGCATTAACACTGCACCAAGCCCAATGCGAGAGGCATCACAATGAACTGTGTAAGGCCCTGAGCTTGTGGGCAAGACTAACACTGGTGCTGTGGTCAGAGCTGTCTTGAGCTTCTGAAAGCTCGCCTCACACTCATCCGACCACTTGAACCGGGCACCTTTCTGGGTCAATTTGGTCATTGGGGCTGCAATAGATGAAAACTCATCCACAAACTGACGATAGTATCCTGCCAATCCCAAGAAACTTCGGATCTCTGTAACTGACGCCGGCCTAGGCCAGTTCTTGACTGCCTCAATCTTCTTTGGGTCAACCTGAATGCCCTCTACCGATACAATATGACCCAGAAATGTAACCGAACTCAGCCAGAATTCACACTTTGAAAACTTAGCATACAACCGACTATCTCTCAGAGTCTGAAGAAACACTCGGAGATGTTGCGCGTGCTTCTCCTGGCTGCGGGAATATACCAAGATGTCGTCGATGAAAACTATCACGAACGAATCCAGGTAAGGTCTGAACACTCGGTTCATCAAGTCCATAAAAGCTGCTGAGGCATTAGTCAACCCAAGTGACATAACCAAGAATTCATAATGCCCTTACCGAGTACGGAAAGCTGTCTTAGGGACATCGGATGCCCTAATTTTCAATTGATGGTAACCAGACCTCAAATCAATCATTGAAAATACCCTGGTACCCTGGAGCTGATCAAACAAATCATTGATCCTCGGCAATGGGTACTTATTTTTTATTGTAACCTTGTTCAACTGTCGGTAATCGATGCACATTCTCATTGACCCGTCCTTCTTTTTAACAAACAACACGGGCGCACCCCAAGGTGAAACACTGGGTCTAATGAAACCCTTCTCGAGCAAGTCTTGCAACTGCTCCTTTAATTCTTTTAACTCTGGCGGGGCCATGCGATACGGCGGAATAGAAATAGGTTGAGTGCCCGGAGCCACATCAATGCAAAAGTCAATATCCCTGTGGGGTGGCATCCCCGGCAGGTCGAATGGGAAAACCTCGGGAAACTCACGAACCACGGGCACAGACTCAAGAGAGAGGACCTCAGCACTGGAATCACAAATGTAACCCAGATAAGCCAAACACCCCTTCTCGACCATACGTCGAGCCTTCATATAGGAGATAATGCGACGGGTGGAATGACCAGGAGTCCCTTTCCACTCCAAACGGGGAATACCTGATAAAGCTAAGGTCAAAGTCTTGGCATGGCAGTCCAAGATGCGTGGTAAGGTGATAACCAGTCCATCCCCAATATGACATCAAAATCAACCATGTCCAAATGCAATAAGTCTATGCGGGTCTCAAGACCCCCAATCACTACAGCACAGGAACGATGGACTCGATCTACCACAATGGAATCACTCACCGGAGTAGACACATAAACAGGAACACTCAATGAGTCACTAGGCATGGCTAGATACGGTGCAAAATAAGAGGAGGCATACGAGTAGGTAGACCCTGGATCAAATAATGGCGAAGCGTCGTTATCACAGACCAGAACTGTACCTGTAATCACTGCATCTGAAGCCTCTGCCTCGGGCCGAGCTGGAAAAGCATAACATCGGGGCTGAGCCACCACACTGAGTCACATCTCTATGACGGCCTGCTACTGGCTGGACCCCACCTCTGCCGACCTGAGTTCCACCTCCAGCACCTCTACCTCTACCCCTAGCACCTCTACCCCCACCCCTAGCTAGCTGGGCGGGCTGTGGAACATCTGGTGCCTGTGTCAGAACACAGGAATCCTGATACGGAGAGTTGCTTATAGCACGGCGGCAATACCTAGCAATGTGCCTTGTGTCTCCACACATGTAACAAGCCTTAGGCTGCGACTCTGGAAACTCTGTAGCGGTTGTGCACTGATAGACTGCTGATCGGAATACTGCCTCTGAGAACCGCGGTTACCTGAAGCATTGTGAGAAACCTGGAGAGCTGACTGAAAGGGCCTAGGAGGATGGCCTCTACCATATGAATATCTTCTTCCAGACGAAGTACCAATGAATCTGCCTGAATGACGGGATCTCTTATCCGACCCATGACCACCTCCATGCGACAGAACTATCTCGACTCTGCGGGCCACATTGACCGCCTCCTGGAAGGAAATCTCACTACCAATCTCTCTAGCCATCTGAAGGCGAATCGGCTGAATGAGACCGTCAATAAATCTTCTCACCCTCTCCCTCTCTAAAGGAAGTATGATGAGAGCATGTCGGGCCAAGTCGATGAACCTAGACTTAAACTGGGTAACTGTCATGGATCCCCGTTGAAGGTGCTCAAACTGCCTCCGATAAGCCTCTCTCTGAGTGACGGGGAGAAACTTCTCCAGAAATAACTCTATAAATTATTCCCAACAGGTGAAATGCCGCGAATTCTACCGCGTTGGTCTCAACAATGCCCATATTCCTGAGGACCTCGTGGCAGCTGTATAGGAAGTCCTGGGGATCCTCCGAAGAAGCACCGCTGAAGGTAATAGTGAAGAGCTTGGTGAACCTATCCAGTCTCCACAAAGCATCGGCGGAGATGGCCGCCCCATTGCCGGCCTGAGCTACTACCCCCGGCTGGACTATCACAGCTGGCTGAATCGCTGGAACCTGGGCTTGGGGAGCTACTTGCTCCGGAGTACGAGTAGCAGTAGTCTGAGCCCCTTCTCCAACCTGAGGAGTGGCTGGTGCTGCCGGAAGTAAGCCCGCTCGGGTGACATTCTCCATGAGGTCTACCAACCGGACCAAAGTGTCCTGAAGAACTGGTGTGGCAATAAACCCCTCAGGGGCCTGAGCTGGGCCCACCGGAGCTGCTGGGGTCGGAACCTCCTCGTCAAAATCAATCTAAGGTTCCGCCACTGGTGCTGCTGCAGGAGGCTAAGTCCTGCCCCTACCTCGACCCCTAGCACGACCTCGGCCTCGCCCTCTGCCTCGCGTGGTAGCCGTTGCTGGGGGCTCGGGCTACGGAGCGGTAGATGAGGAAGCGCGAGTTCTCGCCATCTGCGAAGGAACAGAGTAGGAATCCAATTAGTATTTGAGAGGCAAACCGCACGACAAGAATGAACAAATGTGAAATTTTTCCTAACTCTGTAGCCTCTGGGGATAAATACAGACGCCTCCGTACCGATCCCTCAGACTCTACCGAGTTTGTCTGTGAACTGTGAGGCCTATGTAAACCTAGGGCTCTGATACCAACCTGTCACGACCTGAATTTTCCACCCTCGGGCGTCGTGATGGCGCCTACTAGTGAAAGCTAGGCAAGCCAGTCAATCGGACTAATTACCACGTTTCTATTTACGAATTCATTACATCACAAATACATCAACTGAAAAGCAGTAATTCAACAAGCGAAATAATCACAAAGTTAATACTTCACACAACTATCGCCGATAAACTATCCACAACGGTCTACCCAAGATCCGGTGTCACAGTTTCACAGACTATTTAAGAGTACTACAAACAGGGTCTGAAGAATATAACAAAATGTTATTTCTGGATTACATAGGAGAAACAGATACAAGAAATGGGCAGGGGACTCCAAGGTCCGCGGACATCTGCAGAACTACCTTGGGTCGCCTAAAAGTCAGAGGCTGGAAGCTTCTAATTGTTCGTAGCCTGCGGCACTGAGATCTGAACAAAAGAGTGCAGAGTGTAGTATCAGCACAACCGACCCCATGTGCTAGTAAGTGTCTGGCCTAACCCCGGCGAGGTAGTGACGAGGCTAGGACCAGACTCCAGATAAACCTGTGCAATTTTTAAGCATATATGTATCTACAGCAGAAGATAAAATACATAAACAACTTAAACAGGGAAAAGAAAACATACATCGGAACGGCAGACAAATAAAGCAAAAGGAATCATCAAAGAGTAAGAAGGAAAACTGCAATTCAGCTTTTAATACAAACGAAATGAAATACAATCCACCCTTTTTCCTCCAGTAACCTCTTGTTGCAGGCGTGCAACCCGTTCCCACTTACAGTAACCTCTTGTGGCAGGCGTGCCACCCGCTCCCACTTACAATATATACTGTGGTAGGCGTACCACCCGCCCCCACTTTCATAATATCTCGTGGCAGGCGTGCCACCCGCTCCCACTTATAATTTATACTGTGGTAGGCTTACCACCTGCTCCCACTTTCATAATATCTCGTGGCAGGCGTGCCACCCGCTCCCACTTACAATATATACTGTGGTAGGCGTACCACCCGCTCCCACTTTCATAATATCTCGTGGCAGGCATGCCAGCCGCTCCCACTTACTATTTATACTGTGTTAGGCGTACCACCCGCTCCCACTTTCATCATCACAACAATCACAAGAAGTCCCGGCAAGGGATCAAATCAACATAACAACTCCCCAGCAAAGGAACAAACAACAGCAACACAATCATCCTGGCCAGGGGGAAATTCAGCTATAATCAAACCAAACTTGACTTCTATTTAGCTCAATCAATGTCAATACTCAATTACAGTCAATATCCTACAACTAACCTCCCAACCCAATTATCATTTCGTTGACTCTAGAACTTTACTAATGTGACACTGGACCCTTTAAACTTCTAACGGACTCCTAAAACACTACCCACAATTTTGACACTGGACCTCTTCGACTCCTCACAATTCTTTCTCAACTAATCTAGTTGACCATCAACTTTATGCCGAATAGAAGAAACTTTGTGGTAGGCGTACCACCCGCCCTCAATTCACAACATCTTGTGGCAGGCGTGCCACCCGCTCCCACATGCAACACGTCATAACAATTCAAGGGAATTATTCAACAATTTGAAACATTAGTCACACAACGATTAACCATATACGACCCACGGTCATGCGTGACACCAACATATAGAAACCCGTCACCATGCCTATACGTTGTTCTCAAGAAGGAGCAATTTAGCAAACAAGACACGATTTCTGATCCCTCAAGCTAAGGCTAGAATGAACACTTACCTTGCTTTGCGAAAATTCCTAGATTTCCAACAATTCCTCAAGCCCAACCTTTTATGGGTACTCACGAACTTTAGGTGGACACAATCGAGGCTCACGAGCTGCAACTTGGTAGGGTGCCTTAACTCAGCTGAAATCTTAGTACGATTTGCAACAATTGTGGGCTGGGTCTTTGGTGTTAGAGGGTGGGGTTTCTTGTGATAGATATTGGGGTTTGTTTTCAAGGTGATTTGGAGGTTGATTTGCTGGGGTTTGAGGGTGTTTTAGTGAGTTTTTCTGAGGCGACTGACGAAATAAGGGGGTTTTTGCATGTTAGGGTTCCTAGTCCCTATTTATAGTGGGTCGAAATTCGGGACAAAAATAAAATTTCAGGTGTCCAGAATGCGATCGCATTCTGGTCGCAAACTCAACATGCGGTCCGCATTTGGACCTTATTTCTAACATGACATTTGGCCCAAAACTCTGCCTCATTCTGCGATCTCACTATGGGGTTTGCGATCCGCATTTCTCACCGCATTTTTGACATAAAACTTGTCCAGTTCTCTGTTCCACTCTGCGATCCAGGCAGCCAAATTTGCGGTCCGCATTTCGGACAGCATTTCTGTCATGAACCTTTGCCCAGAAATCTGCCTAAGTCTGCGATGCCCATGTAAGATATGCGGTCCGCATGTCTGAAATGCGACCGCATATCCTGCATTACTTACCTTTTTGAACTCTTTTCTTAATTATTGGATTCTTATATGTCATACCCTGCAAAAATGTTAAAATTGCATAATTACAAAGAGGAATTTGCACTTAAAACAAGCCAAATCTGAACGATTAGTATCATAGGTGTTTCGACGACACATCGGGTCGTTACAGCTGCAAATCGGAGCATGGGAAGTAGCTCACCACTAGGTCTCCAGATAATGGGGATGCATGCCCGAACGGCCACCAGATATACCTAGCTCAGAACCGCACAAATTGTGCAGAAGTGTAGCATGAGTACATAAATCAACGCATACCTAATAATTATCTAGTCTAACCTCAGAAGTAGTGACGAGTGGTCGACACCGACACTTACTAGTGGTCAATAAATAAAGCACAAGAATGATAAATAGGCATGAGATATAACAGTAATAATGGAATGAGAACAGTAAATAACATGATCTTTTAACATAATGACTGTTTAAATTTCCCAAACACCATGTGCTATCTCAACAAATAAGAACCATTAAGTAAATATCAAATCTCAAGTCAAGAAGGAGATATCATGTATATTCTCACCCCTAGCGATACTACGCAAGAGTTATGTCGAGGTCGTACGGTCCGATCCATAATAATCGTATACATACACTACCGAGGTCGTACGACCCAATCCAAGGATGCATCTCAAGTATACTTCCAAGATGTTCATCCTGATCCACAAGAATAGAGAAACTCTTCAAACTACGGGTCAAACAACTACAACACAAGGATGGAACTCAATGAAAGCATAAGTTTCACCAACAATCAAGTATTCCGCCAAAACTCAAGGTAATAAAGCTCGACCTAACATAATCCCTAATCGCATTTCAATAATAAGTTTAAGTATTTAACTAATAGGTTGAGTTTAAATAATACGAATATTACATGATAATGTCCTATGTCAACCCATACATGAACATGATCTTTAGCTACGTACGGATTCTCGTCCCATCGTGCGTAGGTAGCACCCACAACTAGTAACAAATAACAAATTAAGCACCTACAGATACTTCTCTTTATGAAATTAGGCAAGAGACTTACCTCGCTTCCAAGTTCCCTTCTCGTTCCTCAAACAACACTAATAGCCTCAAATAACGTCGAGCAACCCGAAACTAGTCTAAAGTCGTACCAACTAATCAATATATGCTCAAACGTTCATAATTCATCTATTAAAGTATTTTCCCAATCTAAATCGGAAAGTTCCTAAAAGTCACCTCGGGGCCTACATACCTGGATTCAAGAAATATTAGTAGATAAATGTTACCCATGACCTTACGAACTCAAATATATAATTTCTACTCAATTTCTTGGTCTAATCCTGTCACGGTCCAAATCCCAACCTGTCGTGATGGCGTCTATCACATTATTAGGCAAGCCAACAATCACATAATAACTACGGATTCTAAATTAAGGACATGATTTAACAGGTTCAATAATGGAAAAATCTTATAGAAAACTGATAAAAAAAATACCGAAACTCAAGAACAACAAACCTCAATCACCAAGTACATGAGCTATAAGTGTCAACATAATCTAAATCTTTAATACAACTGTCTGGAAAATAGAACAGTATAGAATAAAACTAAAAGGAAGGAGAGTCGAGGTCTGTGGGCGTCATAGCAGCTACCTCAATAATCTTCGAGCAGATATTGCACCAAGTCTAGCAACCACTGTGTCCAGATGTACCTGGATCTGTTCACGAAGTGCAGAGTATAGCATGAGTACAACCGACCCAATGTACCTTATAAGTAACAGGACTAACTGTAGTCTGAAAGCAATGACGAGCTCAGAAAGATACAATCCGAATCCAGATTATGAAAATATTAGATATAGTAGGGAAATGACAGTAAAAACTCAAGAGATTCCATAATCAGCTCGTACACAGTGTAGAAATGTAGACATGCTTTCGAGTTCAACGATTGAAGTTCAACACCGACAAAATATGCCAAGTACAATTAGTATGAGGAATGTTGCATCTCTATGACTATATGTCAAATATGCATATCAAATATGCATATCAAATGCAATGCATCACAGTGATAAACACAAGTTCTCACACTCTCAGAGTACTCAATCACTCAGCACACTCAATCACTCAGAATTTTATGATACTTGCACTCACTACTGGTATCTCAGACTCCGGAAGGCCGATCTTGTCCAAGCGCAAATATAAGCCTACATGGCATGCTGCAACGTGCAGCCCGATCCCATAATGAATCAAAAAAGGCTGTTGCGGCGTGCAGTCTGATCCCATAAATGTCACTCACACTCCGGCTCTCAAGCCCCAACTCAGTCATCAATCTCTCCAGCCTCTCGGGCTCACAAATCTCATACCAATCAGCCCAAACAATGGTAACATGATGTAACATATGATATGCAATGAATAAATAGGACTAAGCACATAATTGCACTTACGCAAATAACTCAATAGCAGAAATGACCTCAGTGGGTCCCAACGTAATAAGCACATAGGCCTAACATGATTTCTAACATGGATCACAGCTCAATTACTTTAAACACGTAGGAAATACACAGATAGACACAAGACTAGATAACTACACAGTACCACATAATCAACAGAGCCATAATTACCACGATGCACGGCCACATGCCCGTCAAGCTCTAGCCTCGTGAATCAGCCTCCGAACGACTCAAATCTAGTCAAAAACTCCATATAATCAATACAAGCTATAGGAATCGATCCCATATGATAAAGCTAATTTCTTTAACCAAATTCAAAAAGCCAACCCAAAAGGTCAAACCCAGGCCCACGCCTTAGAACCCGAAAAAATTTACAAAATCCTAACACCCATTCAATAACGAGTCCAACCAAATCAAAATTATCCAATTCCGACCACAAATCGACCCTCAAACCCCCAAATCTTACTCCCCAATCCCTAGTCCAAAATCCCCCAAATTTCATCTTAAAAACACATAATTTAGGTGTAGAAACCAATGGGTATTCAATATTATTGGACAAAAGTGATCAAAAATAGCTTACCTCTTGATTTGTAGTGAAACCCCTCTCACAAACCACCCCTAGCCGAGCTCCCAAAGTCAAAATATGAAATAATACTCTAACCCTCATTTTTGAAACTTTAATAGTCTGCCACGTTTCCCTTCTTCGTGAACGCAGAAATTGTCGCGCGTTCGCAAAGCATAAAAATCCCAGCTGCCAAATTCCTCTTACGCGAACGCGAGACCACCCTCGCGAACGCAATAAGCACTAATCCAATGCCTACGCGAATGTGCCTCATCTCCCGCGAACGCGAAGGCCTACATGCCTAGTGCCCAACTGGCCTCATTCTTCTCCACGAACGCGAGTCCCCTCTCGTGATCGCGATGCACAGACTCGCAAGACCTTCGCGAATGTGTGGCCTTCTTCATGAACGCAAAGAACAAAATCCTCCTGCCCCTGAGTAACACTACGCGAACACGGTGAAGACTGCCCCAGACACCAGATCAGCAGTCCTAAAAGGCCAAAACTCAATCTGAATCTATCCGAATCTCACCCAAAGCCCCGAGACCCCATCCAAACATACCAACACATCCTAAAACATCATACGAACTTATCAAAGCCTCAAATCCCATCAATCAACATAAAAAGCACGAATCACACCCAATTCAAGCCTAATGAACTATGGAACTTCTAATTTTTAAAACCAATGCCGAAACTAAAATCTGATCCCGGTAACAACAAAGTCAACGCTCGGTCAAACTTCTCAACTTTCCAAACATTCAACTTTTCAACTTTCGTCAATTCAAGCCAAAACGACCTACTCACCTCCAAATGAAAATCTGGACATATTCCTAAGTCCAAAATCACCATACGAAGCTATCGGAATTATCAAAAACTCCATTCTGGAGTCGTTTACACATAAGTCAACATCCAGTCAACTCTTACAACTTAGGCTTCCAACCTTGGGACTAAGTGTCCCAATTCAGTCTGAAACATCTTCGGAACCAAACCATCCACCCCGGCAAGTCACAAAATAACAGTTGAACATAGAATAAGCAATAAATAGAGGACAAGGCTACAATACTCAAAAAAATCGACCGGGTTGTTATTCTGCCCCTCGTTACACTATCCCCCTCTTAAACAAACATTCATCCTCGAACGGATCTAGAATCATACCAGGAGTCTCAAATAGGTGTGGATAGCTGGTCCGCATCTCCTGCTCGGTCTCCCAAGTAGCCTCCTCTATTGGTTGACCACCCCACTATACTTTCACTGAAGCTATATTCTTTTATCTCAACTTTCGAACCTGCCAATCCAAAATGGCCACCGGCTCCACATCATAAGCCAAATCTCCATCTAACTGAACCGTGCTAAAATCCAAAACATGAGACAGATCGCCATAATACTTTTGGAGCATGAAAACATGAAACGCTGGGTGAATTCTCGATAGACTAGGTGGCAGCGCAAGCTTGTAGGCCATATCTCCAATCCTCTCAAGCACCTCAAAAGGGCCAACATACCGAGGACTCAACTTGCGCTTCTTCCCGAACCTCATAAAACCCTGCATGGGTGAAACCCTAAGCAATACCTTCTCCCCTACCATATAGGCAACGTCACGAACCTTCCGATAAGCATAACTCTTCTATCTAGACTGTGCCACATGAAGCCAATCCTACATCAAATTGACCTTTTCCAAAGCATCCTGAACCACATTAGTACCCAATAACCTAGCCTCGTCCGGCTCAAGCCAACCAATCGGAGACCGGCACCGCCTCCCATATAAGGCCACATGCAAAGCCATATGAATACTCGATTGGTAGCTATTGTTGTAGGCAAACTCTGCAAGCGGTAAAAACTGATCCCAAGAACCCCCAAAATCCATGACACAAAGCGCGGCCTATCGTCCAATATTTGAATAGTGCATGATGACGTCCAAATCTACTATTAAAAAGTAAATAGATACGGTCGCATGCAATATAATTTACCCAACTATAAGTCGGGGTCGAATCCCACAGAGAATAATATGTAGGTGGTTAGGCTTGTAAGAGAATTATCACTTGTTATGCTAAGCCAAACACTGAAAGGGTGATTGTGAAAATGTTATAGCTTAACGTGGAAATATAAACTAACCTAGAAAGCAAGTAAAATGATCAATGGCTACAAGCATGGATGCATTGGGAATTACACTCAAGTAATGATCCAATGTATTTCACGATTTTACAAATATGAGCATGTTTATGTTAATTAGCCTCGAGTAATAATTCTATATTAGCTTCTTCCGAAGACTAACAAGACTTCCTAATTGAATTATCCCTAAAACAATTAAGAGATTAAGCACACCCTAATATGGCTACAAGTAGTTCAATCCTATCCCTAGGTAGAATCTATAAAGTGAGGGTTAACACATCAAGTTCTTGTTAATTAATCTTTCCCAACCCTAAATTATATTTTCCAAAATTAATTCAAAGTGAATGGACGAGTCCTAGGGTTAGCTAATCTCTTTGGAAACATTAAAGAACAAGAATAATTAAAGAAACAATAACTCACTTCATAGCAAATAAAAATCGTTCAATACATAAGCACAACAAGATATTTAATCCACACTTTAAATTTGAATATTCCCATAAACAAGATTCAAGTGTTGGAAAAAATAATAAACATTTAGATATTCAATACAAAGCAAGGAAAAGAAGAAATGAACATCAATGGGTAAAAACTTCTCAACCAAAACCTTCATATCTTCAAGAACCAAGTGTGTGTGCAAAAACCCTAGCTCCAAAACTTGTGTTCTCTCTCAAAAGATATCAAAGATATCCAGAGACTGGCCAAAGATGTCTTTCCAATAAGTTAGGTCATGTATTAAATGGTTAGGAATCAAGAAAAATGTGAAATACCAAAGTTGTCCATAGCTGAAGCGCATTGACCACACCTGCGGAAGAATCATCGCAGGTGCGTTTCCGCATATGCGGATGCCAGTTCGCAGAAGCGAAAATTGGGGAAAATGGATATTCCGCAGAAGCGGCTAAAAGAGCGCACAAGTGCTTCTGTAGAAGTGGTCTTCAACCGCAGAAGAGGTTATACAATCACAGATGCGATTTATTCCTTTAAAGTCTTGTTCCACAGATGCGGACCATTTCTCGCAGACCCGAGACCGCAGATGTGGATGCTTCTGCGCAGATGCAATTTCACTAGAGATTTTTGCACTTCTTTCACTCTTTTTGCATGAATCCATTTCATTTATTTCCAATTATCTTCAAGACTTCATTTACCTGAAAATCTAACAATGCACACCATATATCACCTCATTTTATAATTAAAGGACACAAACACTAAAGAAAAGAGACTAGAATAAATGTTAAAATCACCACTCATCAACTCCCACAACTTAAAGCTTTTGCTTATCCTCAAGCAAATCAAAATCAAATACTCAATGAGGCTCTAACATTTAAGCTCAATTAGCAATCATCTTCAAATCACATTCTCCAATTAAGCACAATACTTATGATTTTGGTTGGTACTAATAATTATGCTCAAGCATGTGAACTTCAACCAAACAACTCCGTCATTTAAAACAATCTCAAGAATGCAATGGAGTTTCAAAATATTCAAGTGACAACAACCAAGCCTCAAGAAGTGACTAAAAAGTACTAGTCTACTACATATGCTCAATTTACTCAATTCGAAATATATCAATATCACCAATCCATCATAATCCATGTGCTCTCACAAGAAATAAAGTCCCAAAATCAATATATTTACAATAACAACACAAGGGACAAATGCACAAAGATACTCACTCATCATACCATAAGCTTGCCCTTATTTTAATTCGTCATCTATTCAAGAACATTCGGTTGGAGATCCCATAAGGATTTTTTAAGCTTGTAATGTAGGCTTAGGGAAGGGTAGGATAAGCATTTGGGATACAAGTGACTACACCCTCCTTGAATACTACACATTTGTTTTTTTTTCTTTTTGCACTTTGCTTCTTTTTAAACCACATAGCCCTTATTGACATCTAATTACCAACATAGAACCACTTTAAAGCACCTCTCTAATTTTCTCAAGACTTCATGCTTTCTTTTTTTATATATACAACTATTTTCTTTTGGAGCTTGAGTATCTTCATATAAACACTTTGAGGTATACACTTCTACACACAATGTACATCTTTACCATTTCCCAATTAACACCAACACCCCCAACATAGGCTTTTAGCCTCATTCTTAACATTCAAGGAGGGACGGGTTCAAAAGAGAGAATTATTTCACAAAAAGGGTAAAAGTTTGTAATGAGGTAGCCAAAGAAAAGGTTAAAAGGCTCAAATGAGGTTAACTAGTGATAGTATTTATGAAATGGTAGGCTCGAAAGGCTAAAGAGGCTTTTTCAAAGATCACAAAGAATGCCTAAGGTCATCTCTCCAACCAAACATTACTAACATTAGCATTGAAAGACCAACCGGGCAAGTTCTAGATGATATAAATAAACGCAAGAATTATTTTTACAAAAACTAACACACGTGGCACATGGAATAATCAAGATGGATCAATTTCACTTCTTAATAAGAAAAATTAGAGCAGTATCATGCCAACTAGTGGGCAAAGAGTCACAAAATACGCCAAAAAGTTATCACAAAAATTATTCTTCCCCATGCAACTTGTTTTTTCAATTTACAAGAATAATTGGGAGGGGTATTCTTGAATCACACATCATATACAAGAGACAATTTTATTAGTACCAAATAATCCAAAAGTCTCCACATAACAAAACAAGACTAATTCTCTTAAGAAAGTCGTCACGCCATCCATCATAGGAAAAAATCACCCGGTTCAACACAAAAATATTCCGTGGAAAATAACCGTAGCATAAAGAAAACCCAAGAAAATTTATTGAAAAGTATAATACTACTAAAGAGATAAAAATAATATAAACTAAAAACTACTAAAAAAAATAAAATAAATATTAAAGGAAAGAAATAAAATAACTAAAAACTACTAAAGAAAATAAAATAACAAAAGCAACAAATACTAAAGGAATAAAAATAACATAAACTAAAAACTACTAAAGAAAAATAAAATAGAATAACAAAAGCGACTAATCCGCAATTTTATCGTCGATCACAAACTACGCCCGGAAAAAGGCACATGATAAACAATAGAAGAAAAAACCCGGCAAGGGCACACAATATCCATACAAAATCATAACCCCGGCAAGGGAACAAATTAACCATCAATGTACAAATAAAGTATATTCCCTAAAGCTACCTCCAACTAAAAATACTGCAGTGTCCTCACTGCATAATATCAAGATAAAATAAAAGTAGTTTCAGGGTCTCTCTAAGGTCTGCATCAGATTAGCAGACTGCGGGAAAAAGCTAATCACTGTCGTGCGGAGCTCTCGGCCTCATCATAATCTGTAACATTAGTATCAGCATCAGCAGCACTTGACGGGAAGGAATACTCTTCACTATCATCTTTGTCCTCAACCGGTATCTTCCTGTTCGGCTGCCCCCATTTGAAGACGGCCTTGATACCTCTCCACATCTTTATCATGAACTTTCTCTTCTTCTTCTTTATCTTTCTCCTTATGGAAATCTGCCGGAAGATCTACATGTGCCTTGGCCATGTTACCATAGGCTGCCTCGAGACTACTAGCAGAAGTTTCCAACTTCTCCTACGACTTTGCTTGCTTCTTCTGGTTCTCAGGTAGGTCTTGATTTCTTCCCTAGTAAAAAACTCGGGCGTAGGATGTGTGTGTAAGGACCCACTAGGGAGCTGCGACACTAAGTCACCGATGGAGACAAGCTGTGAGTTCAACATCCCAAATGGTCCCTCAAGCAAGGCTGCTTGTGAGGAGGACTCTGGTCCGGTAACAATGGTGACTTTCCTTTTTGTAGTCTTTACTGCACTACCCTCGCCCGTTACTCTCAACGGATGAAAGGGTTTGTCGGCCGGTAACCAATGCTCGGTGCTACGCACCTTAACATCTGCCTGCCGACACAACTCTGTAATCAGTGAAGGGAACATCAAGCTTGAACTACCGTCTAGAAAATACTCTTAGCAACAAAATTTCTCTTAGACAAATTATCAAACATTTAACGAGCAAAGAGAAATCATGCTTCATTAAAGAAATTAGGTACTCATATTTCCCCCACATGGCTTTCAACAGCAACAGCCCATAACTGCACACTCTCAACCAATTTCCTCACCCTAATATCAACACTAATCAAGAATGGGAAAAAACACGACTGTGGGGAATGACTGTGAAGAAGAAGAAGATTAAAATTGAAAAGAGAGCAGCTGAGAGAGGGGCGAAGATGATTACCTGATTGTCTTGTGTGAGAGCAGTAGAAATCAAGAGCAACGGAAAGGTTGAGTAGTATTTGTGTGAGGGATGAGAGGGAGTTTTGAGTTTGGGGGAAAAAGGATTGTGAATTTTACCTGATGAAAGACCTTTTTCTTTAAACTTAGCCGACAAGCCGCTCCTGCGGGATTGTTACCGCTTATGCGCCTTTGCTTTTGTAGTAGTGAACCGCTTCTGTGAAGGTTTCACATCTGCGCTCCAACTGGCGCTTCTGCGAGGCCGCATCTGCGAGTAGTGTTCTGCAAATGCGGTTTCACCATATGACTGATGCACAGATTTGGCAGCCATTATTTTTGGTGCACTCCAACACCTCAAACTCCTCAATTCAACTCCAAAAAATCTGAAACTTGGCAGATTAGTAAAAAATAATACACTAAGCTATTCTAAAAATAGAAAATTTCAAAAACAACTTAAAATTTTGAAAACAATGGGTTGCCTCCCACCAAGCGCCGCATTTATCATTGTGGCACGACGTGAATTAATTTTTCCATTTTTCTCGCCGCTTGGACAATATGAATTGGGCACTTAACTTGGAATCGAGCTTGTGGCCACGAGCAACGGGGGTGGTAAGTAGAAAATCAAGCCGAGCATCAATTTTTGCATTTTGCATTTATTGGTTTTCTTTTGAGGAATGTCATTTTGCGTTCTTGAATTTTCAAATTGCAAGATGTATGACTCTTGTATTTCTTCTTTGCACTCCCACATAGATTCACATGGTTTAATTCCCATATCACCATACAAGCCCAAAGTTGAAAAATGCTAGGAATGAGATAATTGCCCCCCAACTTGTAACTTTTTCCAGATTTTGACATCCTCTTTTTCCCTCGAACTAGAGTCAACTTCAACCATATTTTCAATTACACCGATTGACTCTAATTCTATATTTTTCATGCCATCACCAACAAGCATGGAGTCGGTTGGAGAATGTTCAATTCTTGATTCCTCGAAGTAAAGCTCACTTTCTTCCTCGAAGTTGGACTCTTTTTGACCTCTTTCCACACTCTCAAATTGTTAGACATAATGAGCCTCAATCAATGATTTCATTTGATCCTCCAAAGTGCGGATAGTCTCATTATTTTGATGTAGTGCTTGTTTTAAGTCCTTGAGTGCCAAGTTTTGCTTCTCCTCATTTTCAAGAATGGACTCCAACATGAGCATCATCCTCTTATTTTGGGCATGTTCTTCTTAGTTTTGATCAAGTGCCAAAGAAGGATTTTCGGTTTCAACCTCTAAAGAAGGTTCTTGGCTATCATTCACTTCCGAGGCTTTTTGGACATCTAAAGCTTCAAGCATTTCTCCCATTTTTGAGTTCAACCTTTCAAGCGCCAAATCATTTTGGAGACTAATCTCCAAAAGCTCCTCCAAAGCATTTTGCTCTTTGTTTCCTCCTTCAAGTAGGCATTCCAACATGAGCTTGAACTCTCCATTTTGACCATGCTCAATTTCTTCCACTTCCATATCCCTATACTTGTTATCACAAAAAAGTAGAATGATGATAGAGGGAGTTTGGGGAAGGGAAGGACGAATAAGCACAATTATCCCAATGACCATTTTGACCACCACACTTATCACAAATACTCCACTCATGGATTTGAGATTTTGTGCACAATCCACCTTCGGGAGAATTTAAACAATTTTGTCACAAGTGTGGTCCTCCACAATAAGGACAAGGGTCATCAAAGTATGAACAACTACCATCCGACCAATTTTATTACATGATGCCATTTTTCAAAATTGAGAAAATAAACAAGAAACAAATATGGAAAATAAACAAAGATAAGAAATTAATAACACCAATATTCACAAGTTTGGACCAAAGCACGTACACTTATTTCTCAAATAACATAAATACGCCAAATTGTTCCCCGACAACGGCGCCAATTTTGATGACATCCAAATCCACTAGTAAAAAGTAAATGGACACGATCGCATGCAATATAATTTACCCAACTATAAGTCGGGGTCGAATCCCACAGAGAATAATATGTAGGTGGTTAGGCTTGTAAGAGAATTATCACTTGTTATGCTAAGCCAAACACTGAAAGGGTGATTGTGAAAATGTTATAGCTTAACGTGGAAATATAAACTAACCTAGAAAGCAAGTAAAATGATCAATGGCTACAAGCATGGATGCATTGGGAATTACACTCAAGTAATGATCCAATGTATTTCACGATTTTACAAATATGAGCAAGTTTATGTTAATTAGCCTCGAGTAATAATTCTATATTAGCTTCTTCCGAAGACTAACAAGACTTCCTAATTGAATTATCCCTAAAACAATTAAGAGATTAAGCACACCCTAATATGGCTACAAGTAGTTCAATCCTATCCCTAGGTAGAATCTATAAAGTGAGGGTTAACACATCAAGTTCTTGTTAATTAATCTTTCCCAACCCTAAATTATATTTTCCAAAATTAATTCAAAGTGAATGGACGAGTCCTAGGGTTAGCTAATCTCTTTGGAAACATTAAAGAACAAAAATAATTAAAGAAACAATAACTCACTTCATAGCAAATAAAAATCGTTCAATACATAAGCACAACAAGATATTTAATCCACACTTTAAATTTGAATATTCCCATAAACAAGATTCAAGTGTTGGAAAAAATAATAAACATTTAGATATTCAATACAAAGCAAGGAAAAGAAGAAATGAACATCAATGGGTAAAAACTTCTCAACCAAAACCTTCATATCTTCAAGAACCAAGTGTGTGTGCAAAAACCCTAGCTCCAAAACTTGTGTTCTCTCTCAAAAGATATCAAAGATATCCAGAGACTGGCGAAAGATGTCTTTCCAATAAGCTAGGTCGTGTATTAAATGGTTTGGAATCAAGAAAAATTTGAAATGCCAAAGTTGTCCATAGCTGAAGCCCTTGACTGCACCTGCAGAAGAATCATTGCAGGTGCGGTTCTGCATATGCGGATGCCAGCTCGCATTGGTGGAAATGGCTATTCCGCTGAAGTGGCTAAAAGAGCGCAGAAGTGTGTCCGCAGAAGCGGTCTTCAACCGCAGAAGCGGTTAGTAAATCGCAGATACGATTTATGCCTTTCAAGTCTTGTTCTGCAGATGTGGATCATTTCTCGCAGACACCAGACCGCAGATACGGAAGCTTCTGCCCAGATGCGATTTCATTGGAGATTTTTGTACTTCTTTCACTCTTTTCGCATGAATCTACTTCATTTAATTCCAATTCTCTTCAAGACTTAATTTACCTGAAAATATAGCAATGCACACCATAAATCACCTTATTTTATAATTAAAGGACACAAAAACTAAACAAAAGAGACTACAATAAATGGTAAAAATCACCACTCATCAGTGCACTCGGACTGTCTGTCCGTCTAAGGGTGAAATGTTGTACTCAACTCTACCTGTGTGCCTAACTCTTACTGCACTGCTCTCCAGAACTGCAATGTGAACTGCGTGCCCCAATCAGAAATAATGGACACCAGCACACTGTGAAGGTGAACAATCTCGCGGATATAGATCTCATCCAACCGTTGCAAAGAATAGGTAGTCCCACTAGGAATGAAATGCGCAGACTTAGTCAACCGGTCCACAATCACCCAAATAGCGTCAAATTTCTTCAAGGTCCGTGGGGGCCCAACAACGAAGTCCATGGTGATACGCTCTCATTTCCACTTAGGAATCTTAAGCCTCTGAAGCAAACCGCCCGACCTCTGATGCTCTTACTTCACCTGCTGACAGTTCAAGCACCGAGCGACAAACTCCAGTATATCTTTCTTTATACTCCACCAATAGTGCTGCCTCAAGTCCTGATACATCTTTGCTGCACCCGAATGAATGGAATACCACAAATTGTGGGCCTCCTCAAGAATCAACTCATGTAACCGTCCATATTGGCCACACAAATCCGACCCTTCATCCCCAACACCCCATCATTTCCAATTGAAACCTCCTTGGCATCACCGTGCTGAACCATGTCCTTAAGGACAAGCAAACGCGATCGTCATATTGACGCCCTCTGACGCGATCATATAAAGAAGATCGAGAAACCATGCAAGCTAGAACCCCACTAGGCTCCGAAACATCTAACCTCATGAACCGATTGGCCAAGGCCTGAACATTTGATGCAAGCAGTGTTTTACCAACAGGAATATAAGCAAGGGTGCCCATACTTACCGACTTTCTACTCAAGGCATCGGCCACTATATTAGCCTTCTCGGGGTGATACAAAATGGTAATATCATAGTCATTTAACAGCTACAACCACCTCCGCTGCATAAAATTTAAATCCTTTTGCTTAAACAAGTGTTGTAGACTCCAATGATCTCTAAATACCTCACAAGGCACGCTATAGAGATAATGCCTCAAAATCTTTAATGCATGTACAATGGCTGCCAACTCTAAATCATGAACGGGGTAGTTCTTCTCTTGGGGATTCAACTGGCATGAAGCATAAGCAATCACTCTACCCTCTTGCATCAAGACACACCCAATACCAATCCGAGAAGCATCATAATACATTATATATTAACCCGATGATTAGGGAAAACTAGAACTGGAGTTGTGGTCAAGGAAGTCTTGAGCTTCTGAAAGTTCTCCTCACACTCATCCGACCACCTAAATGGGGCACCCTTTGGGGTCAACCTAGTCAAAGACGCTGCAATGGATGAGAAACCCTCCATGAAGCGGCCAAGCCAAGAAAACTCCGAATTTCAGTAGCTGAAGACGGTTTGAACCAACTCTGAACCGCCTTAATCTTCTTTGGATCTACCTTGATCCCTCACTAGACACCACGTGCCCCAAGAAAGCCACAGAACCGAGCCAAAACTCACACTTGGAGAATTTAGCATAAAGCTTCTCCTCCCTCAACGTGTGTAGCACAATCTTCAGATATTGTGCATGCTCCTCCTGACTACATGAGTACACTAGGATATCATCAGTGAATACTATGACAAATGAATCAAGATATGGCTTGAATACCCTATTCATCAGATGCGTAAATGTTGCTGGGGTATTGGTCAGCCCAAAAGACATCACAAAGAACTCGTAGTGACCATAGCGGGTCCTGAATACCGTCTTCAGAATGTCAGATTCCTGAATCTTCAGTTGGTGATACCTAGACCTTAAATCAATCTTAGAGAAAATTCTAGCTCCCTGAAGCTAGTCAAATAAGTCATCAATGCACGACAAATGATACTTGTTCTTATTTGTAACCTTGTTCAACAGCCTATAATCAATGCACATCCGCATAGTACCATCCTTCTTCTTCACAAACAGAACCGGTGCACCCCAAGGAGACACATTAAGCCTAATGAACCCCTTATCAAGAAGCTCCTGAAGCTGCTCTTTCAATTCCTTCAACTCTGCTGGTGCCATATGATACGGAGGAATAGAAATAGGATGAGTGCCCGGCACCAAGTCAATACCAAAATCAATGTCCCTGTCAGGTGGAATGTCCAGCTGGTCAGCAAGAAACACATCCGGAAAGTCTTGCATTATCGCAACATAATCAATGGTAGGAGTATCAGCACCAACATCCCTAACAAAGGCCAATATTCTATACAAACCTTTCCAGCCATCTGTTGGGCCTTCAAATATGAAATCACCCTACTGGGAACATAGTCCAGAGAACATCTCCACTCAATCCTAGGAAATCCGGGCACTGCCAATGTCACGGTCTTAGCGTGACAATCCAGAATAGCATGACATAGGGACAACCAATCCATGCCTAGAATTACGTCGAAATCAACCATACTAAGCAATAAGAGATCAACTCTCGTCTCTAATCCCCCAGTAGTCACCACATATGACCGATATATATGATCCACAATAATAGAATTGCCTACCACCGTAGATACATGAACAGGCGAAACTAAGGACTCACATGGTATATCCAAATAACGAGCAAAATACGATGATACATATGAATAAGTGGAACCAGGGTCAAATAATATGGAAGCATCCCTGTGGCATACTGAAATAATACTAGTGATCAATGCATCTAAAGCAACAACCTCTAATCTAGCGGGAAAAGCGTAGCATCGTGCCTGACCACCACTTGATCAGCCTCCCTCTCTAGGGCGGCCTCTTCCTACTTGAGCCCCACCCCGAGCTGGCTGAGCGGGTGGTGAAGTAACTGGTGCGGAAGTCATAGCCTGATCCCTCTGCTGAACTGGACCTCCCAAACGACGGGGTCAATGCCTCCACATGTGTCCAAACTCCCCACATTAAAGAAACTCTGATCCATCAATGGCGACGAGGACTGGATCAAACCCCGAGAACCAGAATAACTACTAGAAGGACCTGGTACCGATGAACCCTGAACTGATGGAGCACGGAATGAACTCTAAGCTGGAAGGGCACTGAGAGATGACTGAGTCGGACGAGCATTTTATGAACCATGGGTAGTTGATGCACCATGATGAACTAGACGAGCCATCTGAGCGGGCCTATAAGGATGACCACTGCTGTGGTGGGACGGTCCTCCAGATAAGGCACTACTGAAACTACCGGCACCATGAGGCCTCTTGGCCTCCCTCTCCTCAGACTCCTAACTACGAACCTGCTCTAGGTGTCTAGCAATATCAACCACCTCGTCAAATCTAACACCTGACGCAATCTCCCAAGTCATGACAAAGCACAATCCATAGTTAGTCATCACTGAACCTCCTAATCCGCTCCCTCTTTATGGGAACTAACCATATCGCATGACGAGCCAACTCTGAAAATCTCATCTCATACTGGGTCATTGACATACCCTCCTGGCATAGCTCCTCAAACTGCCTATGCAACTCCTCCGTGCGGGTCTGTGGAACAAACTTCTCTAAGAAGAGAACTGAGAACTCATGCCACGTAAGTGGTGCAGCACCGGCTGTCATGCTCAACTCATAGGCCTCCCACCATCTGAAGGTTGTCCTTAATAGCTGAAAAGTAGTAAATGAGACTCCATTAGTCTCTAGAATACTTGTCGTGCGAAGTATCCGATGGCACCTGTCTAAGAAATCCTGAGTATCCTCTGACTCAGCTCCACTGAACCCCGGAGGCATGAGTCTCCCAAACCGCTCTAGCCTCTTCTACTCCTCATCGCTCATAGATGGACCAACCTGGCATGAGCAGCTGCAATAGGTTGGGCTAGTAGTACCCCCGGTGTCTAAAGTCCCTGAAGCTTCTGCTTTGGAGTACGGGCAGCGGGAGTCTAAGCACCTCCCCCGGCCTGGAAGTGGCTGGTGCAGCCTGAAATAAAACCGCATGAGCAAGGCTAGTGCATACAGTCAATATTTAGGCTAGAACCTCCTGAAGGCCTGGAATCACAATGAGCACAGCTGGTGCCTAAGCTGGTCCCACCGGCTTAACCATATCTGATATCTGCTCCTGAGGTGGAGCAATTTGATGGCTCCACAGGTGCTGCTCTAGCTATTATACAAGCTACACCTCGGCCTCTACCGTGGGCCTGGCCTCTCGAGGCCCTAGCTAGTGGTACTGGTGGCGTCCACCCGATCCGGTCGCAGCGTGTCCTCACCATCTGTGAGAGAATGAAATAATAGAAGTTTAGTTTCTGGAATCAACAAATCTGCACGACAAGAATACAAGAAAGTGAAGTTTTCTAATGGTTCGATAGCCTCTCGAAGATAAGTACAAACATCTCTGTACCGATCCACTAGACTCTACTAAACCTGCTCATGACTCATGAGACCTAAGTAACCTAATGCTCTAATACCAACTTGTCATGACCCAAATCCTAACCTGTCATGATAGCGCCTATCACATTACTAGGCAAGGCGACAATCACATAATAACTACGCATTCTAAATTAAGGACATGATTTAACAGGTTCAATAATGGAAAATTCTCATAGATAACTGATAAAAACAACTGAAACTAAAGAACAACAAACCCTAAAATATTGGCGTCACCGAGTACATGAGCTATTAAGTGTCAACACAGTCTAAATCTCTAATACAACTGTCTGGACAATAGAACAATATAGAATAAAACTGAAAGAAAGGAGAGTCGAGGTTTGCAAACATCATAGCAGCTACCACAATAGTCTCCGAGCAGATACTACGCCAAGTATAGCAACCACCGTGTCCAGACGTACCTAGATCTGCACACGAAGTGCAGAATGTAGCATGAGTACAACCGACCCAATGTACTCATTAAGTAACAAGAATAACCGTAGGCTGAAAGCTATGAAGAGCTCAAAAAGATACAGTCCGAGTCCAGATTATGACAATACATATATAATAGAGAAATGACAGTAAAAACTCAAGAGATTCCATAATCAGTCCGTACACAGTGCAGAAATGTAGACATGCTTTCGAGTTCAACGACTAAAGTTCAACACTGCTAAAATATGCCAAGTACAGCTTGCATGAGGAATGTTGCATCTCTATGATTACATGTCAAATATGCATGATTAATGCGATGCATCATAGTGATAAACACATGTTCTCACACTCTCAGAGTACTCAATCACTCAAAATTGTATGGTACTTGCGCTCACTACTATGTCAGACTCCAGAAGGTCGGACCCTTCCCAAGCGCTAATATAAGCTCGCATGGCATGCTACGGCATACAACCCGATCCCATAATGAATCAATAAAGCCTGATGCGGCTTGCAACCCGATCCTATAAATGCCACTCACAATCCGGCTCTCAGGCCCCAACTCAGTCATCAATCTCTCTAGTCTCTCGGGATCACAAATCTCATACCAATCAGACCAAACAATGGTAACATGATATTACAACAAACGATAACAGAGACTGAGATGTGATGTGCAACAAATAAATAGGACTGAACACATAATCGCACTTACGCAAATAACTCAACAACGGAAATGACCTCAGTGGGTCCCAACAGAATAAGCACATAGCCCGAACATGATTTCTAACATGGAGCACAGCTTAATTACTTTAACACGTAGAAATTACACGGATAGACACAAGACTAAATAACTACACAGTACCACAGAATCAATCGTGCCATAATTACCACGGTGCACACCCACACGCCTGTCACGTAGCTTGTTCGTCACCTTAACACCAACCACATATCACATATTTCAGGGATTCATACTCTCAGTACCAAGTTTAGAAGTGTTGCTTACCTCAAACTGCGCAAATCACAACTCTAACAAGCCCTGGCCTCGCGAATCGGCCTCTGAAAGACTTGAATCTAGTCACAAACAACTTAATATAATCAATACAAGTTATAGGAATCGATCACATATGATAAAGCTAAGTTCTTTAACCAAATTCAAGAAGTCAACCCGGGGCACATGCCTCAAAACCCGACAAAATTCATAAAATCCGAACACTCATTCAATAACAAGCCCAAACATACCAAAATCATCTAATTCCGATCACAAATCGACCCTCAAACCCCCTGAATCTTACTTACCAATTCCTAGTCCAAGATCCCCCAAATTTTACCTTAAAAACACATAATCTAGGTGTAGAAATCAATGGATATTCAATAGTATTGAACAAAAGTGATCAAAAATAGCTTACCTCTTGATTGTAGTGAAATTCCTCTCAAAAATCACCCCTAGCCGAGCTCCCAAAGTCAAAATATAAAATAATACTCTAACCCTCGTTTTTGAAACTTTAATAGTCTGCCCAGTTGCCCTTCTTCGCGAACGCAGGAATTGCCTCGCGTTCGCGAAGCACAAAAATCTAACCTGCTAAATTCCTCTTACGCGAATGAGAGACCACCCTCGTGAACACAATGACCACTGGTCTAATGCCTACGCGAACACAACCCATCTCCCGCGAACACGAAGGAATACATGCCTGGTGCCCAACCGGCCTCATCCTTCTACGCGAAAAAGAGTCCACTCTCGCGATCGCGATGCACAAATTTACAAGACCTTCGCAAACACGTGGCCTTCTTCCGAACGTGAAGAACATAATCCTCCTGCCCCTGAGTAACACTACGTGAATGCGATCTCTTCATCGTGAACGCGATGAAGGCTGCACCAGACACTAGATCAGCAGTCCTAAAAGGCCAAAACTCAATCCAAATCAATCTGAATCTCACCCGAGGCCCCCGGGACCCCATCCAAACATACCAACACATCCTAAAACATCATACGAACTTAGTCAAAGCCTCATATCCCATCAAACAACATCGAAATCATGAATCGTACTCCAATTCAAGCCTAATGAACTATTGAACTTCCAACTTCTAAAACCAATGACGAAACACACCAAATCAACTTCGATTGACCTCGAATTTTGCACACAAGTCATAAATGACACAACGCACCTATTCTAACTTTTAGAACAAATATCTGAGCCTGGTAACAACAAAGTCAACTCTCGGTCAAACTTCTTAACTTTCCAAACCTTCAACTTTCTACCTTTTGCCAATTCAAGCCAAAACGACCTACGGACCTCCAAATAAAAATCCTGACATACTCCTAAGTCCAAAATCACCATATAAAGCTATTGGAACCATCAAAACTCTATTCCGGAGTTGTTTACACATAAGTCAACATCCGATCAACTCTTACAACTTAGGCTTCCAACCTTGGGACTAAGTGTCCCAATTCATCGTAAAACATCCCCAGAACCAAACCAACCACCTCGGCGAGTGATAAAACAACAATTGAACATAGAATAAGCAATAAATGGGGGAACGGGGCTATAACATTCAAAACGACCGGTCGGGTCGTTACAAATCCTTTTTTTTTTACCAAACCCTAGGTTTCTTAACATAATTCCATAATTTTCCACAATTTCTATGTTAAATCTGCCCAAAGTCTATGCATTAGACTCACATTAGGTAGAAATCACTTACCTCAAGATGCTAGGTGAAAATGCTTCTCCAAGAAGCTCTAAAATCAGCCAAACCAATGTGAATGAGAGAAAATGAGCCTAGTCTCTATTATAATGTGCCCAGTGGTCCTTCTTCACGATCGTGAAAGGTGCCTCACGATCGTGAAGGCAAACCAGCCATTGTCCAAAAAAGTCTCCTTCACGAACACGATAGGGCCATCCATCGCCATCACAAGCCGAATGCGGCTTACCCTTCGCGAATGTGAGTAGCCCTTTGCAAACACGAAGGCCAAGGCCTGCCTCCTCCACCAGCTGGCCTCCCATTACGTGAACGCGAAGGCCAGTGGCCCCAAAATTCGTGATCGCGACTTCTATTTCACGAACGCGTAGACAAAAAATCTCCCAGCCAAATCTTTCATCGCGAACGCGGGAGACCCTCCGCATTCGTGAAGAAAGAAACCAGTAGCAAATCTGCCATTTTGGACTTAACTCCGTGTGGCCCGAAACACACTCGAGCCACCCGAGAACCACTCCAAAAGACCCAACAAGTTCATAAACATAATCCTGCCATGTTCGAAGCCTCAAACACCCAAAACAACATCAAATCCAAGAATCGCACCTCAAAACATAATTAACCAGCCTTTGAACTTCAAACTTCTTCAACTAGCTCCGAACGCGACAATAATACTTAGACAACTCAGAATAACGCCAAATTTTATGCACAAGTCACAAATCACAATATGAACCTAGTTCTAGGCTCGGAATCCAAACGAACATCAATAACACCAAATTCTACTTCAGACCAAATTTAAGAAACTCTAAAACCTTTAATGTGCCAACTTTCAACATTAAGAGCTGAAACGCTCCCAGATCACCAGAAACTCAATCTGAACACACGCCCAGTCCAAAATCATCATACAAATCTATTGGAACATTCAAATTCCGATTCCGAGGTCGTTTACTTCAAATGTTGACTCAAGTCAAACTTGGCCACCTTAGACCGCTATTAAGGAACTAACTATTCCGAATTCAACTCGAACCCTTCCAAACCAAAACAATCATCCCCACAAGTCATAAAACAGTTAAAGCACATACGGGAAGTCTTAAATAGGGGAACAGAGATCTAGAAAGCAAAATGGCTGATCGTGTCGTTACATTCTCCACCTCTTAAATAAACGTTCATCCTCGAGCGAGTCTAGAACCATACCTGGAGTGCTGAATAAGTGTGGATATCTGCTCCACATGTCTTCCTCGGTCTCCCAAGTCGCCTCCTCGACTGGTTGACCCCTCCTTTGGACCTTTACCGCTGAAATCTTCTTAGAATTCAACCGGCGGACCTGCCTGTCAACAATAACAACTAGCTCCCCCTCATAACCCAAGCTCTAATCTAGCTAAAATGTAATGTAATATTACACATGTGACCCGTCGGCATGGTACTTCCGGAGCATAAACACATGAAAAATCGAATGAACTCCTGATAGACTGGGTGGCAAAGCAACCTCTCCAATTAGCTCCAACACCTCAAATGGACTGATGAACCTTGGACTGAGTTTGCCCTTCTTTTCGAACCTCATGATATGCTTCATCGGTAAGACTTTCAAGAGAACCTCTCACCTATCATAAATGATAAATCACGTGCTTTCTGATCCTCGTAACTCTTCTACTTGGACTGAGCTATACGAAACCTCTTCTGTAACAACTTTACCTTATCCAAGGCACTTTACCAAATCAGTACCATATAGCCTAGACTCGTCGGGCACAAACTAACTGATGAGGGAACCATCTCGATGCTGGACCGATAACTATTGTTATAAGAAAACTCGGCCAAAGGTAAGAATCGATCTCACTTTCCTCCAAAATCAATTACAGATGCTTTAAGCATATCCTTCAAAATATGAACTGTTCGTTCCAACTGCACGTCGGTCTGCGGATGAAAGAACTTGACTAGGCTCTGAAATATCAAACTTCACAAGTCTGTTAGCTAAGGACTGAATGTCCAAAGTCCCCCCCCCCCC
>MCJB01034198.1:0-36107 GCA_002018475.1 Nicotiana obtusifolia | reverse complement strand
CCCCCCCCCCCCGGTGAAATGAATGTCAAACTACCCATACTCTCAGCCTTTCTGCTCGAAGCATCTGCAATCACATTCGCCTTGCCCGGACGATAGAGGATAGTAATATCATAATCCTTTAGCAACTCAAGCCACCTGTGATGCCTCATATTAAGATCCCTCTACTTAAAAAAATGCTGCAAACTACGATGATCGGTGTAGACCACACACGACACCCCATAAATATAATGCCTCTAAATCTTGAGAGCATGAACTATCGCGGCCAACTCCAACTCAAGCACAAGGTAATTCTTCTCGCGGGGCTTCAGCTAACGTGAATCATATGCAATAACCCACCCCTCCTGCATCAATAAACTACTCAAGCCAACGCGTGAAGTGTCACAAATACATATTATACATCCCTGAACCGAAAGGAAAAACTAACACTAGTGTTGTAGTCAATACAGTCTTGAGCTTCTGAAAGCTCACCTCGCAATCATCGAACCATCTGAAATGAGCACCCTTATGGGTCACTCTAGTCAAAGGAGCTACAATAGACGAAAAGCCTTTCACAAACTAATTGTAATAACCTACTAGCCTCAATAAAATCCTGATCTCGGTCATTGTGGTAGGACAGGGACAACTCTAAATTGCCTCAATCTTCTTGGGATCCACCTTGATACCCTCACCTGATACAACATGCCCTAAGAAACCCACAGAATCTAACAAGAACTCGCACTTGGAGAACTTAGAATGTAGCTTTTGTTCCTGCAAGTACTTAAGCACAATCCCCAAATGCTGCTCGTGCTCCTCCATACTACGCGAGTAGATCAATACGTCATCAATAAAGACAAGGTCAAATGAGTCACCTGGCTGGCATCCACCTCTAGAGCAATCGCTACCCACCTGCCCTCCACCTCTGTATCTGTGGGGAGTATCATAAGTGCATAGCGAGATAAATCAGAGAATCTTGCCTCATAATCGATCATAGACATCTAACTCTGTTGAAACCGCTCGAACTGACCCCCGTAACTCTTCCCTTTGAGAGAGTGGAATATATCTCTCCAAGAAGAGATATGTGAATTGGTCCCAAGTCAAGGGAGGTGAACCTGCTGGCTTGCTATTGAGATAAGACTACCACCATTTACGGGCCTTGCCCTCCAATTGAAATATGATGAAGTCCACCCTGTTAGACTCCAGTACTCCCATATTATGCAGCATGTCCCTGCAACGATCAATGAAGTTTTGTGGGTCCTCTGACAGCTCACCACCAAAGACAGGAGGATGAAGCCTAGTCCATTTGTCCAACCTCTTCTACAACTCAACGGTCACGTCTGGTCTAGGCTCTGATATAACTGCTGCAACTGGATGCCCCCCCCCCCCATAGGTAGTGCACTTGGGATCTGATAAATGGTAGCAACGTGCCCTGGAGCCTGAGTGGTAGGAGTATGTGCTCCCCCTCCTACCTGAGATGAACCATAGCATACGGCCCATGACCTCCTGAAATCTTGGTGCAGTCATAAAATCTGCCGAGGCCGGCTCAGCTACAGGCGCTCGTCTTGCTCCTCAATAACGGGATCCTCTATTGGTTCCTCTGGTGGCACAACAGAAGGAACTCTAGGATGCCTTTGTCCTCTAGCAAGATGTGTGGACCTCCCTCGACCTCTAACAATCGGGGGAGCAGCCCCTCTGCCACCAGGTATAGCCGTAGCGCACGTTCTCACCATCTGTGAGAGAATAAGAGAAAATACCTGACATAACATCAAATACACGATAGGAGATGAAGAAACAGAAGTTTCATTAGCCTCTCGAAGATAAGTACGGCCATTTCCATACCGATCCTTAAGATTCAACTTGGCTTGCTCATGACTCGTGGGACCTATGTGAACCTAGTGAGTGCTGAGTGATTGAGTGTGCTGAGTGATTGAGTGTGCTGAGTGATTGAGTACTCTGAGAGTGTGAGAACATGTGTTTATCACTGTGATGCATTGCATTTAATATGCACATTTGACATGTAGTCATAGAGATGCAACATTCCTCATACTAGTTGTACTTGGCATATTTTATCGGTCTTGAACTTCAATCGTTGAACTTGAAAGTATGTCTACACTTTTACACTGTGTACGAGGTAATTTAACTAGTAATAAAACTCAAGGTAATAAAGCTCTCCCTAAAACAATCCCTAATCGCATTTTGATTATAGATTTAAGTAATTTAACTAGTAGGTTGAGTTTAAATAATACAAATATTACATGATAAAGATCTAAGTTTACTCGGACATGAACATGATTTTTAGCTATGTACAGGCTCTTGTCACATCGTGCGTACATAGCACCCACAACTAGTAACAAATAACAAATTAAGCACCTACAATGATAATTTCGTCTTACGAGATTAGGCAAGACACTTACCTTGCTTCCAAGTTCACTTCTCGTTCCTCAAACCACACTAATAGCCCCAAATAATGCCGAGCAACCTGAAACTAGTCAAAAATCGTACAAACTAATTAATATATGCTCAAAAGTTCATAATTCATCTATTAGAGTAATTACCCAATCCAAATCTGAAAGTTCCTAAAAGTCACCCCCCGAGCCCACGTACTTGGATTTCGGAAATTTTCGTAGATAAATATTACCCATGACCTTACGAACTCAAATATATAATTTTTACTCAATTCCATAATCAATTTCGTGGTCTAATCCCATTTTTACAAAACCTTAGGTTTCTCAACAGAATTTCGTAATTTTTCATAATTTCTATGTTAAAATCTACCCATAATCTATGTATTAAACTCACATTAGGTAGGAATCACTTACCTCAAGATGCTAGGTGAAAATCCCTCTCGAAGAAGCTCTAAAATCGGCCAAACCAATATGAAATGAGAGGAATGAGCCTAAGTCCTGATTTTAAAACATGTTTCTGCCCATTGGTCCTTTTTCGCGATCATGACGGCAAACCAGCCATCGCCCAGAAAAGTCTCCTTCGCAAACACAACAGGGACATCTCGATCACGATGCCCAATATGGCTTACCCTTTGCGAATGCAAGTGGCCCTTCGTGAACGCGAAGGCCAAGGCATGCCTCCTCCCCCAGCTGGCCTTCCACTACGCAGACGCGACCTAGCAATCGCGAACACGAAGGCTAGTGGCCCCAAAGCTTCGTGATAGCGACTCTTATTTTGCGAACGCATAGAACAAAAATCTCACAGTCCAAATCTTTCATCCCGAACGAGGGAGACCCTCTGCGTTCGCGAAGAAGGAAACCGGTAGCAGAAAATCTACCATTTTGGACTTAACTCCGGCTGGTCTGAAACATCCGAGACCCCGTCCAAAAGCACCAATAAGATCACAAATATAATTCTAAAGCCTCGGAACACCTAAAAGAACATCAAAACCAAGAATCGCACCTCAAAACCAAATTAACCAACCTTTGAACTTCAAACTTCTTCAACTAGCTCCGAATGCGACGAATCTTACTTAGACAACTCAGAATGACGCCAAATTTTATGCACAAGTCACAAATCACAATACAAACCTATTCCCAGGCTCGAAATCTCAAACGGACATCAATAACACCAAAATCTACTTCAAACAAAATTTAAGAAACTATAAAACCTTCAAGGCGCCAACTTTCAACATTAAGTGTCGAAATGCTCCCGGATCACCCAAAACTTAATCCGAACACAAGGTCAAGTCCAAATCATCATACGAACCTATTGGAACCTTCAAATCCGGTTATGAGATCGTTTACTCCAAATGTTGACTTTTTTTTTTAGTTAAATATGATTTTTGTTGATTATCAATTAGCCATAATTACAATATCGGAGGGGGACATGAACCTTACCTCCCCAAAAAAGTACATGTACCTTGTCCTTTTAAATTGTTGACTAAAGGTACCTTGATAATGATAAGAGGTTAGCTGAAGTTTAGGATCTAATGTGCCTAAGAGTGTGTGATGAGTCAGACCTATAGTGATGTAATGACCATCTATCTTATAGAATTGATAGTTGATCATATGTACAAAAATAGTGGAAAATAAATCTAGGTCGACTGTACTCCAAATGTTGACTCAAGTCAAACCTGGCCACCCTAGGTCACTATTAAGGAAAAGTGTTTCGAATTCAACCTGAACCCTTCCAAAACCAGATCAATCATCCCCATAAATCATAAAATAGTAAAAGCACATACGGGAAGTCTTAAGTAAGGGAACAGAGATCTAGAAAGCAAAACGACGGGTCGGGTCAGTACAACAACAATGTTTGTTGATATTGGGATTGGGTTGCATGCTGCAACAATGTTTGTTAGTGATGTTTGTCTATAATCCCTGCACGTACTTCATGAAGATTGCTTCTTTCGTAGAGAATTGTTATGAGGTTATGACTTGTTTTCCATATCTGTGAACTTGCTCCGTAGCTCTTCAGATGATGCTCTTATTGTTATTCGATCTCTCTTTTGCCATGTTTTTCCTACTTATTATTTGCATAGGTACATACTAAGTAAGTATCTTTAACTTAAAATATCGCCACTATTTCGCCAAGGTTAGTGAAGATACTTACTGAGTACATGGGGTCTGTTGTACTTATGCTACACTTCTGCACCTTGTGTGCAGATCTTGGAGCTGCGTAGCTAAGGAAGATAAAGCCTTGCACCGAAGACGTTCCAGCATTCCAGATTCAAGCTACCTCTTGTTCATGGTAATTTAGGACTTAAACTCTGTTTATGTAAATTTTAAACAGATATTGTACTTATTCTTCATTTCGATTTGTAAATCTAAATCATAGTCGCTCATGACTTGTACTACCAGTGATGCAATATAATTGCTCTGATACCAACTGATGCAATATTAAACACGGAAACAATAAAAGAAAAGATAGAAGCAAGACGCTCTATGAATTATCAAGACAACAAGTAGGAACTAGTCTACTTACCTTCTTGATGAAATCAAGGAGTACCTGTGCTATACGAACGACCATCAAGATAATGATGATCTTGCAAATTGTTCGATCAAACAAAGGAACAAGTTCAATTTTGAATCACACCAAAATTGGACAAGTTAGTTCACACGATTTTGGGAGCAATATTGCTGTCGTTTTTTGATTGAAAATAATGTCAAAAAGGTGTCAAAATAATAAAGTGTTTAGGCTTATATAGGATAAGCCTTCACCTAAATCAACTAGAAAAAGAATAACTAGTTAACCCAAATCAACTAGGAAACAACTAATTAACAAAAAGGCCACAATTTGGCTAATTTAAAGAATAGTCACGCAGGACCCCCTTAAGTAAGAATCAATGTCTTCTACAGCAACACAATAATACAACATAAAGACAACTGTACATCTTCAACATAAGATTCGTCCATAGCAAGATTTATGGACGCTTGGATCTTCTCCCAGGCTAACCAACGCCTTTTCTTGTCTTGTTCATAGATGGCATTGATAACACTTGATCAAATTTATTTGCATCATTCTCCCCCTCTTGAGAGAATTTTGTCCTCAAAATTAAAGCACCGCCATGTCCGAAAGCAATGCTACTAGACAAGTCCATAACATAAGAGTTGTTATTGATATTCTGCCACATTTGAAATTGATCATCTCCTTGCAGAGCAAAGATGGCAGCATGTTCCGAGAAAACGTCAACAACACTATGCAAAGAATGAACCTTAAAATAAACTTCATCGTCACATTCACCCAAATCAACGCCCTTATCTTCCGCAACCTCCTCATCACTCCCTTTCTCACAAACAGTATCATTATGATCAGGTCTTAAGGTGGAACCATCAGTAAGTCCTTCCCTGGCATTCCCCTGAATACCCAAGGTTCTTTCAACATTCTCCAGTCGGATACGAAGTTCCCTTACTTCAGCCCAAACCTCGGCTAAAGTAATGTTGGTTACAACCTTGTCTCCTTCCGTAGCCATGTAGAATTAATGAATTTATGTGACTCGATAAACGGACGGATTTTTAAGTGAGCACGGGAATTCAAGAATTTAACTACATAAGTGGAATTTCTGAAATTTAGCACGAGTCCTACAAGCTCAAAGATTAGTAACTAATTAAGTAGGAAATTACTTAATAATTATTAATTAGAATATATGGAATATAGAAAGAATTTTCGGAATTATGAAAAGAAGAAAAATTTAGTACATTTCCAACTTAAAATTGGAGACTTCAATTTCCTTCTCCCTTTTCTCTAAGAATTCGGACTTCCCTTTTCCTTTTCCAACACAAATTAGCCCCTCCTCTCCTTGTCCAAATAGACTTTCAACTCCTTGAAACTTCTCCCTTTTGGATTGGGAGTTGTTTCCTTCTTGGACTAGAATTAGGGTTTCCTATTCTCCTCCTTTCTCCTCCCAAATTCGGCCTCTCTTACACCCTTTTAGGCCCTCTTCCACGTTTTCAATAATACCCTTTCAAGAACAACAAATTAAAGTTCAAGAACTTCAAGAATTCAAGGTAATCTTGTTAAGAACGTTTGAGGATTCAAGAACCTCTTCAAGAATAACGTAAAACTCTTCAAGAACTTCAATTTTAACTCTAAGAATTTCAAGATTTTCAAGATTTATTCGTGCACCTTCAAGAATTTCAACTAGAGTTTCAAGATTTCAAGATTATCGGTTTCAAACGATCAAGGACTTCAAGATTTGGTTCAAGAACGTTTCTTTATCAATCAATCTTCAAGACTTTAATCCCTAGATGATTCAACAACTTCAACAACACAAATTTTCGGTTTTTCTTTCTTCTCTTTTTTTTTCACATTATATTATTATTATTATTATTTTTTTTTTTTGTTTTTGAAAACGAAAATTAAGAATTAGAACCTAAAACTAAGGCACGAAGAACGGGATTGGGATTGTAGAAACAAACCCGTTCCAAACTCTGATACCAATTGATGCAATATTAAACACGGAAACAATAAAAGAAAAGATAGAAGCAAGACGCTCTATGAATTATCAAGACAACAAGTAGGAACTAGTCTACTTACCTTCTTGATGAAATCAAGGAGTACCTGTGCTATACGAACGACTCTCAAGATAACGATGATCTTGCAAATTGTTCGATCAAACAAAGGAACAAGTTCAATTTTGAATCACACCAAAATTGGACAAGTTAGTTCACACGATTTTGGGAGCAATGTTGCTGCCGTTTTTTGATTGAAAATAATGTCAAATAGGTGTCAAAATAATGAAGTGTTTAGGCTTATATAGGATGAGCCTTTACCTAAATCAACTAGAAAAAGAATAACTAGTTAACCTAAATCAACTAGGAAACAACTAATTAATAAAAAAGCCACAATTTGGCTAATTTAAAGAATAGTCACGCAGGACCTCCTTAAGTAAGAATCAATGTCTTCTACAGCAACACAATAATACAACATAACCACAAATGTACATCTTCAACACAAGATTCGTCCATAGCAAGATTTATGGACACTTGGATCTTCTCCAAGGCTAACCAACGCCTTTTCTTGTCTTGTTCATAGATGGCATTGATAACACTTGATCAAATTTATTTGCATCAACCAGTACTTGGGAGGTTGTATAAAATTCAGTCATTTATTTCTTGTTATTAATAATCTATCATTTGAGTTACCTTGTTCCATGTTTGGCTTACCTAGCATTAGGGTTATGTGTTATTACGGCTAGGTAGTTTTTGGGTCGTGACAGAAACAGCTTATCTAAAGTTATCTATACTTTAGTATCGATCAAACTTTTTTTTAAAAGTATGTATAAGTTAAATGGGAGCCATCAAACAGGATGCTCCATGAAACTTTTACCTTAGGCAAAGAATAGACTCCTTTGTAAAATAGCCCAATTTGAAGCTGGAGCTTTTATGAACCACTTTGGTCGCTTGGCCAGGTGTAACATGTAGAAATAGGGCCACCATTGTTGGCTCTTTTGTTAGGGGAAAAACACACGTAGACAAATTTAAGAAAATTTTTCACAAACCTAGTATTTTACTAACATGGCAGCTAAATAAATACATATCTTATCAGCTATAAACGTGGATTAATAATCACGTTTAAGAAAAATATCCAAAGAATTTCATTCCTAAAAAAGCGCCCAAACTGATTCAGTTTTCTAAGAATGAGCAATAGTCCTAAAAATAAGCAAATATGACTGGAAACGTATTGGGAGGATAATTTCCATCCAAAAATAACTTCTTCCTACGCATAGGCATAGTATACCTTTTTTGAGCGAAAATCTTGACACAAAAAGAATTTAATTCAATAAATAAGTTATTTAATAATATTTACAGCATATTATAATTTAAAATTTATTTACCGTATATTTATACATAAGGAATAACAATGGTATACATAAGCATATAAATATTAAATTTTTTACTATTTATACAATTAATGTATATTGAATAATAAATAACATATATATAAATTTATATTTTATATGTCAAATATACATAAAATATATTCCGATTTTATCAAATATACATAACTTATACATTAAATATATAATACATACACCGAATATGTTCAAATTATATATTTTTTTTGATATATTCCGATTTTATCAAATATACATAACTTGTACAATAAATATATAATACATACACCGAATATGTTCAAAATTATATATTTTTTTGACAATTATACATCAAATATATACTACATAAATAAAAAGATATGTATGTATTATGTATTTTTGTTTGAGAGAATAACGGAAATGTAATTTTAAGAGCAACTACTTACTTGAAGAAAAATTTCATAAACTAAGGTAAGTTTAGAAAGTTTATATTAATGATGAAAGAGAATTGTAGATAGATTAATATAGTTCAAAATTGATCCCTTAAAATGTGGGTTAGCGTTGTAAATTTTTAAGAAATTGGTGGCCATTACATCAGGTAAGGAATTTTTAAAAATGCTATAACTGTAAATTAAATGTACTTTTTTTGGATAAAACAAAAGTATTATTACTTGTGTAAATATTTTTGAATAAGAGTCCTACCATATAAAAATCTGTGCGAGGAACTAGCACAAAGTTGGAAATATTTGGATAACGGAGAGGCTTGCATATCAATGTAAAAATACCAAAAAAAGAAAGTTGCCTATTCTTTCAGTTTTAATTTATAGGATTATGACAAATTTTTTTTATTAGTCCGTTTAAAAGAGAATAACATATTTTAATATTTGAAATAATCCAATTTTACTTTATTTTTATTTTACCTATTTTATTCTTAATGAGAAGTTTTTATAGCCCTGCTATAATGACCTCACAAAAATTTTACCTTTTAAGCTTTTAAAACCACAAACTTTAGAAGAGTATTCATTTTTCTTCTTAAATGTGGTATCAAATCAAATTACTAACACATAGAGTATCAAAATATCTGAGAATCTTTGTGACCATATGTGTTACTTTCCACTGTTAATTTTCTGACCAGATATTTCGCAGCAACTCAGCTAATAACATTCCTAGTAAACATTTTAATTTGTAAGAACTTCAGAACTGAAGAGCAACAAACAAAGTGAATAGAGTCATTTTATAAAAATATAATTTTGTTTATACAAGTCTCATGTTATAACAAAAATAAAATTAAATAGTTATTTGATTTAACTAACTTCTTTTGCACCTAAATAATTCTGCACAAATAGTATATGTTCCCACTTGTAGTGAACAAACTACAACGGGATAGAGTAGAGCCAACAAAAGATAACTTAAACCAACAAGGCCTTAAGATTCTCACTCATCTGAATTGTCATCTCCGGCGATGGCATCAATATCACCGTCGGGACTCTCCCTCAGCACCTCCTCCGCCGCTCTCCACCACCAGCTTCCTTGCCTGCTCTTCTTATCTCCGCCGTGCCTAAAGTTTGCTACTTTCGGTAAATGTTTCCTCTCCGTCCGCCGCAAGCAGTTTTCAGTTACCGCCAGCAGCAACACTTTGACGGCCAATTCTGCACAGGTATACCTCCCTCCTTGTCTAAATATTATATACTACTTGAAATTAAATGCTTTACTTTATACTGCCAATTTTACACAATCAAGTCAGGTAATTGCAGGTAATTCTATTTAATAGGTAATCTAGAACAAATGTTAACTAACCTGCCATAACAAGTAAAATCTATAACTAATTCAGTATGCGAATCTCCTGCATAAACATGCAAGAGTAAAAGCAAAATTTGTTTACCTAGATAAGTGGATTTTAAGTAATGTGGTCGCAGATGCAACCTATTATGGCATATGCAATTGTTAACGTTAATCGCAACTAGGGGTGGCAAACGGACGGGTCGGGTTAGATATGAGCGGGTCGAAAACGGGTAATTCGGAAAAAGAATAAATTATCTATCTCGACCCATATTTAATACAGATAAAAAACGGGTTACCCGGTGGATAATATGGATATTCATATTATCCTTGGCTTCTTGAATATGATCACTTTTGGGAGAATTATTTGTCTCCCATTCTTGAGGAACCCCAATTTAAGACTTTACAAATATAAAAGTTAAACCCATTAGTTATTCATTGGTTATCCATTTTTAAGTGGATAATATAGTTCTTATCCATATTCTGACCTGTTTTGAAAAAGTTCATTATCCAATTTATTTTTAATAGATCTAATATGGATGGATAACTGTTTTTTTTTTAACCATTTTGCCACCTCTAATCATAACAGTTAGCTCAGAAGTTGAAGGCCTGTTCAATAACTTGAAACACTTGTTTCTTACGCATGGTTATGTAGCAATTTGATAACCTTCTTTAGCTTCCTAAAATTAATTGGTATATGTTACACATCAGACATACTGATGGATGGAAAAGAAAATTTATTAAAACTTTGCACATATTTAAGTTAGGATGAACTATATTTCATTTGTGAAGAGCAACATATTTGTTTCTTGTGTGAGTGGATTTTGTTGATACGCATTTGTACTTTGTCTAAAAGGAAATTGAAAAGGAAAAGGAATATTATGACGAGCTCGAAACACACACTTAATTTATGCTCGCTAATCAAATATAGTATAATATAATATCCTATCCACAAGGATTGATTGTTGAGATTTATATGACTCTAACTAAAATTAACTAAGAGTCTAAAGCTATTGACTAATGACAATCGAAACAAAGATAAGCAAGGAAGTTATCAGTAGGAGAAAATAGGGGTTAATAGGTTAGGTGTATGATAATTCTTTAGGATCTAACTCTAGATAATTCATTTCTAATGTTCAAGTGAGTCTCTCGAATTCACTCAATAATTAGTTCAAACGTTCAGCAAAACTCCTCTCTCGATCAAGTCTTAACCTCACGAGATAAACCAATTTAAAGCACATGAAGATATGCAAGAATGCGTAGTAGATTGGTCTTTACGAAAACCTCTTTCGATTATTCTCCTACGTAGGTTTAATCAATAATTCAACTAGCCTCTTTCGATCACTAAGAAGAACTAATGAACTCAACCAACAAGATAATGCAAAGATATCACAAGTTATGCCTCTCTTGATTACATGAACAAGTGAATATATATTCAACAATTAAATCATCCAAAAACGCTTCAATACATAAAACTGGAGTTATAATCCACAAACAATCATCAAAACACCAAATCCATCAAACCCTAAAGAGAACTACTCCATAGATATGGAGCAATTCATCACAAATAAATTTAAAGTATAGGAAAACATAAATTCAATCCAAACTCGGGTTTTGATTGAGGAAGGAATGATGAAATCCATGTGCCCGTGTTCTTCCTACTCTTCCTTAGCATCCTAAGGTCGAATATGTGTCAAAAGTCCTTTTTTCATGTATTTATACCAAGTAGGGTCGGGCCCAGACGAAATCACCTTCTCCAAACTAAAATAAGAAAAATTACTCTCTAAAAAAATACACAGGCGCACCGCATGGGGCGATGCGCCATGTGGGGCATTAGTGGGGAAATCCAGAGAGTTGATTTCTGACAGACAGCAGAGATTTGCACTAGTGTAGCGACCGACGCGCCGCAGCACTGGGGATTACTAAACTTCGATTTTGACGTCCGGACTTGGTCCATGACCCCCGAACACGATCCCGGCTTAATCCTTTGAGCTTTTACTTATACTTCAAAGTTCCAAATCACTCGAATTCATTCCACAACATCTACGTAGCTCGGAATCACTCCTACAAGGCATAAAACACACAATAAGTGCAAAACACTACCAATTAAAGCTCAAACACGAATTAAGTGCAGTGAATTAGAGTGCAATAAGCGACTAAAATACGTAATTATAGCCTACCATCAATACTCCACACTTAAACCATTGCTCGTCATCGAGCAATCAAACTACACTTTATAAAGACACGACATTTTTAAGCAACTCTCCTAACTCATCACACCAAGAATATTTAAAACAGACTAAGCACTCTAACGTAACATCCTTGCCTCAAGATTTGACTCAAAAACACCACACACTTTTCGTAACCCGCTCACTTACTCTAACATAGAGGTCGATGATATTACCTTTCCTTCATGAATTAAGTGCCCTCACACAACAATAAAGAATAGTTCCGTACAGAATAAAATTTAAGAACAATTAGGAACTCAAGATAGAAAGAATTTGCTCACTCACAGAAACAACATTCATATGCCACAAAAGACGTCCCATAAGCTTGCCCGTAGTGTACTATTTTACTAATTGAGCTCATCCAGTCAAGTATCAAGTAGGACTTTAATTGGTTGTAATGTAGGTTGCGGGATGAGAAGGATGCATTTGGATATAAGAGTAACTACACCTCCCTAAGCACTTTTAATACATACATTTCATGGTTCAAAACCCCACACTTATGTCAAACCATAACTCCACCTTCACATCAATATACATTAACTCCCAACTTCTTTAAGCACAATTACATCAAGAGTCACCACTATCAAAGGATATTTTGCACAACAATACAACATTTTTTTCTTTTTCAATTCAGTGGCTCTTACTTTTTTAATACATTGCGCATTTCTCCTTATTTCATTAGTTCCACTCAAAAGCCAAACCAACCACCCCACACTTCAACTTTACAAAGTTCATAACAAATTCAAGTGCTCACGAGAGGTACAAGGTTCAAATAGATGATCAATTCCAACAAATGAGTAAGACTTGTAATGTGGTTGCCAAAGAAACAAGATTACAGGCTCAAAGGGGTTAACTACGATACATAACAATTAGGTGGGTAAAAGCATATAACTGGCTCAACAAAGAAATGCCTATATCACTTCCAAGACTGAATACAACTATTATTTCGCTTTGCAAACACACGGGGCAAGTTCTAGACATCAAATGTAATGCACAGAATACACAAAACCTCACACGCACATGGCACATAACTCACTCAAGATTGGACTATCAAGACACTCTAGTCAACGTAGTTAAGCAGAGTTAAGATCATACCATTTAAGGTACTTATACAGAGCCTAAGCATCACAACTAAAGTACTTACTGTTCTCAAGGTATAATAAAGTCAAGAGACATTGCCTTCAATTCAAATCACAGTACAAGGTTCCCTACTCCTAAAAAAATATAAACTAACTACACCCGGTTCAAACAAAACCCTTGGAAAAGAACTGCGACACAAAGAAAAACTAATGGAGAATTAATACACTGCCTAATAACAGAAATTTTTTTTGTCTTTTTTCTTTCGACTTTAATCCCTCAAGAAACCTGTCGATGATATCCATCGTCGGGAAAAATCGAATTTTTTTTCAATTTTTATGGATTTTCCAATTTTTTTTCTATCTTTAACTACTACAACAACAAAACTAAAAGTAATATACATACATACATACATACAATATATCCCCCACTCCACACTTTAAGTTGTGGCATGTTCCCATGACACACAATTAAAAAGCATAAGGCAAAGGAAACTTCCCTGAACATTTAGTCGGGTTCTGAGTCGAAGTCGGGCTCCATTCCTCGCGTCCGAACTAATGCACACATCCATGCAGACAACTTCTTCTCAGCCTTTTTGGGGTGCACCCACACTTATCTTTCTCGCTCACTGCAGCCTTTTCTTTTGAGCCCTTCACTTTCCACTCAACACTCGTAGCTGGTTTTTTTTCTTGCACCCCCTTTTCCACATCCATCTTGAAAGTCACATTTTTCTCACCCACTCTAAGCATGAATTTCCTTCGTGTATATCTAATATAGCTCTACCCGTCGCCAAGATGGTCTTTCTAGGATGAGGGGGACCTCCTTGTTCTCCTCCATATTCATCACTATAAAGTCTACAGGAAATACGAACTTATCCACTCGAACTAACACATCTTCCACTATCGCCTCGAGTGTTATAGTCGTTTGGTCTGCCAGCTGCAAAGATATTTGCACAGACCTTATCTCTCCAATCTCCTTCTCCAGTTTCCTGTAAATAGATAAAGGCATTAAGTTAATTGAAGCACCAGAATCACATAAAGACTTATCAAAATTTATAATTGCTAATGAGCAAGGTATAGAATTTAGCATAAGAAGGCATTTGGGAGAGCACTTCTGTGAATGGTAAGTTCACGTGAACCTGTTTCAGCACATCCAGAAATTTCTCAAACTGCTTGTCTAGCTTTTCTCTACATAGCTTTTGAGAGAAAGGTAAAGCAGGCATATGTTTGCTCTCCTCATGTTCCTCCCTTCTTGATTTTTCTTTCCTCTTCTTCTTCTCAGTTTTCATCAGGTCTTTCTTCTTCTTGTCATCATCACTTTTCAGCTGCTCCCCACTTTCTTTTGCAAGTATCACATCTTTTTGGATCGGGGTGTGATCTTTCAACACTTGCCCACTTCTCAAGGTCACAACATTCACCGTTTCTTTGGGATTTCTCTCGGTATCAGCAGAGAGAGTGCCTCGAAGCCTCTCAGATAATATTGTTGCAATTTGTCCAACTTGCTTCTCTAAATTTCGAATTGTTGCCCCTTGTACTTCAAATTTTTCATCAGTTTTCACAATGAAGGCCTTCATGAGATCTTTTGGACCATGCTGATTGGGCTATTGAGGCTAAAATTACTGCCTTTGCTATTTTTGGTACGCTGGAGCTCCTTGTCCCTGGGGTCTAGAGTTGTTTTGTTGCCAAACATTCGCTGTACCTCCAGGTGAACTCCATGAAAAATCGGGGTGCCTCTGACCTTTTGCATTGAAATTGTAGTTTCCCACAGCATTTACTTCCTCAATTGAGGCTTGACACTCATAAGTAGGGTGTCCTCTTCCACATATCCTCAATTGAGGCTTGACACTCGTAAGTAGGGTGTCCTCTTCCACATATATCACAAGCTGCGTGAGGCTCACTTCGTATCGAGGCTAAGGTCAGCTTCCTTATCTCTTTGGCCATAGCATCAAGCTGCACCTGCACAGAGAGCCATTGATTAGCATCTTCAGATAACTTATCAAGAATTGTAACTATTTCCTCTAGAGTCTTCTTCATCAACGGGCCTCCAGCTGCATTGCTCAATGTTCTACGTGAGGCCGGTGTCAATCCATCCCAAAAGTCTTGGAGTTGCATCCAGAGTTCAATTCCGCTATGTTGACACTTTCGAACAATCTCCTTAAATATTTCTCATGCTTCAAAAACAGTTTCAGTATCTTTCTGACAGAAGTTATGGATTTCTCTTCTAAACTTGCCCGTCTTAGTTGAGGAAAAATATTTATCAAGAAATTTTCTGGTCATCTCCTCCCAAGTTCTAATTGATCCCGTGGGCAAGTTTCGAAACCACTGCTTTGCATCATCTTTAAGAGAAAAGAGGAATGCCCTTAAAGACACTGCATCTTATAACACACTATTATATTTAAAGGTGTTCATAATCTCCTCGAAGTCCATTACATGTGTATTTGGATCTTCGTTTGGCTTCCCTCTGAAGACCCAGCAACCCTTGCTTCAACTCGAAATATTTTGCTGCAATTGGAGGTGGTCGAACACTTGATAAACCTTGATTGTAGATCGGTCTAGCATAATCACCAAGTGGTCTTCAAGGCCCCTCTCTTCTTCATAGATAATTTGTGCATCTCTAATTGCTGTTTCGTCAGCATCCCCTGCAGCTTGTTCTCTTCGTTGGGCTGCTTCTCTCGCAGCCAAATCCACATTGTCATCACCGTTTCCAGCCATAGTTTCTTTGGTTGAGGATTTCATAACCTTTTCTAACGTCTCGTAAGATCTCTTTCCTTCCTCAGCTGTCGCAGTTGTTTTTCAATTTTTGGCTCGTATGGTAGCATTTCTTTCGCAGAAGCTCTAGTCATACACCAACCTCAACCTGTAACCTAACAGTCAAAGAAAACCAAACGTAAAAAGGAAAATAAGTAAAAATAAAAAAAAATTCCTGAATTAGCACTACAAACTATTTCAAACATTATTGATTGCCAATCCCCAGCAACGACGCCAAAATTTGACGAGCTCGAGACGCACACTTAATTTATGCTCACTAATCAATTATAGTATAGTATAATATCGTATCCATAGGGATTGGATTTAAACAGTATTCTTGTAGTTTCTAGCTTGATTGCTATCCAAGATGATCAACTTTTGAGATTTATATGACTTCTAACTAAAATTAACTAAGAGTCTAAAGCTATTGACTAATGACAATCGAAGCAAAGATAAGCAAGGAAGTTATAATAGGAGAAAATATGGGTTGATAGGATAGGTGCATGATAATTGTTTAGGATCTAACTCTAGATAATTCACTTCTAATGTTCAAGTGAGTCTCTCGAATTCACTCTTATTAGTTCAAACATTCAGCAAAACTCCTCTCTCGATCAAGTCTTAACCTCACGAGATGAACCAATTAAAGCACATGAAGATATGCAAGAATGCGTAGTAGATTGGTCTTTAGGAAAACCTCTTTCGATTATTCTTCTAACTAGGTTTAATCAATAATTCAACTAGCCTCTTTCGATTACTAAGAAGAACTAATGAACTCAACCAACAAGATGATTCAAAGATATCACAAGTTATGCCTCTCTTGATTACATGAACAAGTGAATATATATTCAACAATTAAATCATCCAAAAACGCTTCAATACATAAAACTGGAGTTATAATCCACAAACAATCATCAAAACACCAAATCCATCAAACCCTAAAAAGAACTACTCCATAGATATAGAGCAGTAAATTAATGTGTAGGAAAACATAAATTCAATCCAAACTCGGGTCTTGAGTGAGGAAGGAATGATGAAATCCTTGTGCCCGTGTTCTTCCCACTCCTTCTTAGCCTCCTTAGGTCGAATATGTGTCAAAAGTCCAGAAAATAAAGTTTTTCCATGTATTATGCTAAGGAGGGTCGGGCCCAGACGAAATCACCTTCTCTAGCCGAAATAGAAAAATTACTCTCTAAAAAATATACAGGTGCGCCTCATGGGGCGACGCGCCATGTGGGTCATTACTGGGGAAATTCAGAGAGTTGATTTCTGACAGACAGCAGAGATTTGCACTAGCGCAGCGCCTCACATGCCGCAGTGGGGATTTCTCAGAGTACGAACCAAACTTCGATTTTGACGTCCAAACTTGGTCCTCGATCCCCAAATACGATCCCGGAACACTTCAAAGCTCCAACTCACTCCAATTCATTCCACAACATCTACATAGCTTGGAATCACTCCTACAAGGCAGAAAATACACAATAAGTGCAAAACATTACCAATTAAAGCTCAAACACGAATAAAGTACAGTGAATTAGAGTGCAATAAGCGACTAAAATACGTATTATAGCCTACCATCACATTACACACTGTTTTTCAAATTAACAATCATTCTTGTATTTTGGAGTTATCCGAAAAGTCTTTGGTATTTCTAAACGAGAAACCTTCCCCTGTCTCCTCCTACGCTTTTTCTATGTCATCTAGGAGAAGAGGTAACATGAGGCACATACTAATTCTGACAAAAGTTCAAACTCATCAAAATTTAATTTGAGCTTCATCTTTTGGACCAATTTCTATTTACACAATAGAATGTGGCCTCTAGCCTAACAACTCATGGTAAGTCCATTGGCTTTGAGGAAGAATGTTTTAACCAGAGTTATTTGTGTGCTTGATTTATGTTTCAAGTTACATTCTAGGACTGGCAATAATGAAATGTATGCCACATAAGGTTATCTAAATACGGAAATAAAATGCATCTGAATTTTAGGAACTCATTTGAGTTTGCACTTTTCTAAGCCACAGCCCTAACGTTGTGATAAAAAATCAGTCCCATTTTAGTGCGGGGAGAAACTGAACACTATAATATGTGATTATTAGATTAAAGCATTTAATCTTGAATCTGTCAAAATTCTTGGCCATAGTGGATATTCTCCCGGTTATTACCATTTACTAGTCAAACTTCTTTTCATAACTTCCTGTCCATAGAAAAAGGCAAGCTCGAGCAGCACTGGACATGCAGAGCAAAAAGCGCAGGGTGCAAACATGACTTAGTTAGAAACTGTGCTATAGATCTGGATTTGTTCCGTAGATGTGGGAATACGTGCAACTCTTTTGCTATCATCTTCACTGCAATGAAATGTAGATATCTTGCATGTCCACTTTCTTTTGATAAGTCGGCTATGTGAGCTAGATTATGCAATCCTTGACCAATTGGTGTTAGAAGCAGTCAACTTTAGATTTCATCTAACCTAAGTATAGCAATAGATTATTTTCACGTAGTAAATTGCACTAACACGTATTGGCTCCTTGACATAAACCTTGCTCACAAATGGCTGCTTGGTGGAATTATGTGGCTGTTTTCATATTTTATTCTAGACCTGTTTACTTTCAAGAAGTTTTCCTTTCCTTTTTTTTATTTTACTTTGAACTATAAATGCATTCTTCTTTTCATCAAGAAGTTCCAGTTCCTCATGAATGTCTACCAAATGATAAGCTTATATATACTTGTGGCAGCCAACAAATGGTGTATATACAGTAGGTGATTTCATGACGAGAAAAGATAAGCTACATGTGGTAAAGCCATCAACATCTGTAGATGAAGGTATTTTAGTGCTCAACTTCATCGCTAGCTACCATCATGTTGTTAATTCCTGATACATGATTATTCCTGCAACAGCCTTGGAATTGTTGGTAGAACGCCGAATCACTGGTTTCCCTGTGGTTGATGATGATTGGAAATTGGTAAGTTCTGTTTTCTAATGTAATCTTTGTAATATTGTAGATGGAAATATCACTTAAACGACCGTGTGTTTCCTGCTTATGTAATATTCAGTTTTGATAAGTGATACTTGAAAGCTAATTCCTTGAATAAATTTCTGAAATGGTTCCTGAACTATAAGTTTGGTCTTGATTTCATCCTCAACCTTTGAATTGCTTCTCACTTTATAACATTTAATTTTGAAAGATCCTATGCATCCGAAACTAAGGGTTATTTTGCCGTGCTGTGTGTAAAGCACTTGACACCTGGAAGGGTATAAAAGAGAATTAAAACAGAAGCTTGGAACAAATAAATAGAATAGCAAATTGGAAAGAAAAATAGAATGTCAAAACAAGAAGAAAGTAAAAGAGAAAAAGGAGAGAAACAGCTTAGCTGCTTTTTCATGAGGGTGAGGGGAATGGCTTCTGTAGGGACTGGTAGGGATGTAGCTATGGTTGGCAAGTAAGGGGAAGAGATGTGCACAATGGGTGCTGGGAAGAAGAGGGTGTGTTCGTCTGGTGAGAGAAGGCGATGCCAGAGGGGTGGAGGTTGGTTGGGGTTGGGTGGTTGGGAAGCTATGCTGCAGGCGGCTTTGCATGATTAAAAAAGGTATTATGGGAAGCTCTGTGCCATTGGAAGGGGGTGGGTGTTTGGGCTAGGGGAGGGGTTTGGGAAAGAAAACCCCATGTGAGGTTTCTTTTTTCTTGTGAAAATAGTTTTTATACTTCTTATCTTGTATTTTCTTGTCTTTCAGGGTTTTCCATTAAAGGTGTGAAGTGATTTTCACGTGACATAGGAAAATCACTTCAATTTCACTACAGCTAAGAGGGAGATTTTAAAAAGAAATTTAATAAATAGAGTACTAAAAGGAAGTGATTGAGGACTGTTTCAAGAATTATTCCTTCTTTCTCATTCAAGTTCATAGAAACAAATATTATTATATCAAAGTGCTAGGAAAGATTTAAGTCCTCTGCGATATCTATCTTCTGTGAGAATAGAGGTCTCTGATAATACATGTGGAACATCAAATTTAGATAGAGTACAATGATATAGGGCATAATCTTTGTCATTTAAAAACTCATTATTTACTCTGATACGGGCCTTTAGACAGAAGCTTAAAACAGATCATCTAATTGCTCCAAAACTTTTGTCAGAGTAGTTGAATGGATTCGATTGAGCATGAAAGATAAAGAGGGTGTTATTTGCTTCATATGTTTATTGGAAATTCTCATAGTTGGTGATATGATAAACAATCCAGTTAAAGATAAATTATCTTTGTTCTGACACCTTGATATTTCTCTTTAAGTGTTACATTTTACAGCTTTCAATAAGTAGTTTTTTTTTTTATTGTAGTTCACCACCATGTCAAATAATGGTGAAGAGCTACTTTGGTTTTTTTTTTTTTTTGTTTCCTGTTTTATGTTCTTATGTTCGTTCTGCATTTCTATTGCAACTTGGCGTAGATAGACTTGATCGAAGAAGTTTCTATTCTTCGGTTGGCTTTCCGATGATCTTCTGAAAGTAATGACATTAATGTTTCCATCTTTGTCATTTACTTTCTTTTCTTTGTCAGTGTTGGATTATAGTTTTTCTTGGTGAATAGTCATGATGTCTTATCAAATTAACTAGTTTAGGAAAACTGAAGTTTGTAAAATTCTGTTCATTTTTCATAAAATATTTCTTTTTGCTGTAGAAGTTTGAAAATTGCTTTTGAACTTTTGCAGTTCTTCAAACGCTTTGGTTGTACATGAATTAGAATTTCTTTTGTTAACATCCATGAATTATGAAGTAGTAATATTCTTCTGGAAACAAAATTTTGCGCTCTTTTTTATTATTCATAGTTAATTTTTTAATTATTTGATGGCATGTGAATAGGAATATCTTCTGTATCTCTCACTTTTGGTTAATTTTACTTTCTAAAGACTGATTCCTTTTTTGTTGGTATTCCAAGTCTGAATCAGACTCAAGTATTTTGAGTGCTCCTCAAAAAACTTATTTAAGCAATAGAACGTGTAACTGGCAGTACGAAATATGAAAGTAATGGTGCTCAAGTTGCTCCCAAAACTCCTATTCATGCTTGTTTATATTGTATGGATATGATCATGTACATAAGCTTCAAATATTAAGTACAAAGATATTTCAAAAATAATATGCTTCTCTTGTAAAATGATAAATCAAAGATGTTTCACTCAGAAGCTTGAAGTTCTCTCCTGCTGCAGGTTGGTCTTGTTTCTGATTATGATCTATTGGCTCTGGACTCTATATCAGGTATAATTTTTAGTTCTGATGCTAGAACGATATTCTGTGGAGATTAGAAAAGATCCCATTGGTTTTAGGCCCATGTTTTATTAGGATCCTTTCCGAAAAGGCCTGGAACCTTTTTGGCATTAAAGTCTGTTGATAGTATTTTAAGTTGGGATTCTGAAGTCATCTTCGGAGGAGAATGAGTGCATCTTTTCTCTTTTTCTTAGGTACAGGAGGAGCTGATGCAAACATGTTCCCGGAAGTGGGCAGCAACTGGAAAGTAAGCAAATTTTGTTTCGTTGTTAGATCGTCTCTTGAGTGCTTGTTGATCATCTAATGTGCTAGTTCCTTCAAAATACAATTTGTTTTTTCCAATGTGAGACCTCAAATTAAAAAAGCTTTCTACTTATTGGGAGGTACAGATAATCTTCTGCATGAAAGGCTATTACCATTAACTTTGTAGCCCTCTTTCAGGGAAGTGGATATTTCACCTTATAATTTTGAAGACCCTGAGAACAAATTAACTGGAAGAGAATAACTTTTAACACCAAATCTTTGAGATGCTTAATTGTTGATATTTAGCATGTTGGTTAGATCATAAGTGGTATAGTTGTCCCCTAAAGGGAGAGAATAGCTTCCAATGTCTAGGAACTCAAAAGAAAGAGATTGATGACTGAAATTGTGGACGATCCTCATGATCGTTTTACTTACAATGTTGACCAACTCTTCTTATAATCTGTTGCATTATTGTTAGTGGTTATATTAAGCAACAGGAAGTTAAAAATACGAACCTTGACTCTTCCAGAAAACTTCTTATGGACTAAAGTAGTGATCACAAGGATTTGAAGTCACTAACAAGGATAGTGCATATCAAATATTCCTTTTTTTTCCCTCTGCTAATAAAGGTGAAAGCTACATTAGCAGCTATATCAATTATGTTGGGAGGACATTGGATTCCAGTTTTAGAAATGATGGAACCAGCACTGGGAGCTGGATAATTATTATGAGCATATGGATATAGCAAATGTTTATAACTGCAAACCTAGAGGTTCAATAAAGGTCACTCAAGTATCCGGGTTAGTATAGGGAATAAAAAATGGTAATTAGGTTTTAGCTACCCATCCAAATTCAAACCTTTCTTTAACTATATCCAAATTCATCCAATCCGACAATTGTAACACGAATCTATGACGAGTTACAATTTTTTCCTTCTCAAAGGCATTGCATAGAGAAAGATAAGAGCCAACTGGAAACCATGTTCTCAAACAGTTTTACTGGCGTTTTCATTTACGAATTAACAATTGAAAGTTGCATTGTAGACTACACTATAGCACACGAACCTTAATGCACTTTGTTATATTCTGATTGCACGAGCTACTCAAAACAAACCTTCGATTAGTTGATCAAGAAAAAAACATAGGAAATGCATCCAGCAAAAGCTGGCAACATAGACCGCTTGTATGAGTCTGTGCAGGGCATTGTTTGAGCACATTGCTGAACTATGGAACATGCTCTTCATAGTTCATCCTTGCTGACTGAGATATGGCTGTTGAGACGTTAATCCATTGGATTGCCTTTTTTCATCTGCTACATTCCAATCAGAAGGAGAGCCTTGGCGTAAATGGTAAAGTTGGTGCCATGGGACTAGAAGTCACGGATTCGAGCCATGGAAATAGCCTCTTGCAGAAATGCAGGGTAAGGCTGCGTACAATAGACCTTTGTGGTCCGGCCCTTCCCAGACCCAGCTCAGAGCGAGAGCTTAGTGCACCGGGCTGCCTTTTTTTTCACATTCCAATCACTAACCAACGGCATCTTGTAAACTCTGGTGGTTAGGGATCTTACTCGAACTGTCTGGTTAGCATCCCCTGTTCCAGCTCTGAACCTAAATGATTATGTATTAAGTGATATGGTTTTGATTTCATCTTACTCACTATGGGATGTTTCTGACCAGATACTCCGTCCATGATGGACTAACCTCCGTCTTTCCTTGTCCCAAAATTTGTCTCCTTTTCAAATAGTAGACTTTCTTGTTTCTAAGTTAATATTACTTTTTTCATGCTGAACTATGGCAGGTGGAAGTGTTGGTATTAGTTGTCCTCTGCAGTACTTTAATACTTGCACATATGGTTACCCAATTACCTTCCTCAACTTGAAAACATATTTGCTTTTCTGTATGGCGGAGCAATGAAAATGCGCTTGATATCAGAAAATCAAAATTGCTATCACACCACAATCAAAGCTATTGAAGTTTTGACACATCCAATTTTGACTTATAATTGCAGACATTCAATGAGGTTCAAAAGTTGATTAGTAAGACCAAGGGGAAAGTTGTTGGTGATTTGATGACACCTGCTCCACTAGTAGTTCGGGAATCTACCAATCTTGAGGACGCAGCAAGGTTATCATTAATTCTTGATTTCAACTTAATCTACAGTTTTCATTTATCCTATTTTATGTTTATATAGCATTAGTTGGACGAGACACCAAAGAGTTTGTCTCATTTATTACTTCTTTATTTGTCAGACTTCTACTCAAAACAAAATACCGACGGCTTCCTGTTGTTGATAGTGATGGTAAACTGGTAAGATTCTGAGACCTAGCTTCTGTGCATCTGTACTACTCTAACTCGTGATATGCTAATCAATCTTCGTATAATGAAGGTGGGAATAATAACAAGGGGAAACGTTGTGAGAGCTGCCCTTCATATAAAACGGGTCATTGAAATGAAAGGCCAACAGTGATCAATTGGATTTAGCTGTAGAAGTGCATAAATGCAGTTCAATTTGACTAGGGAAGAATCATATGTTGTGCACATAATAGAGTAGATAATACAGTTCCACGGCTCCATGAAAAATATGTGCGAGTCAAAACTCTTCACAGGTATGAGCCACTGAAGAATATATCATTTGTAATTGGAAGGAAAATTTTAGGTGGACATTAAAAAGAATGCTTCTTTGAGGTATGGAACTTACACTTATTGATCGGAAATGATTTGATTCAATTTCATTTTTCATATGTTGTGGAACCAATACGTGGATAGGCTCCAATCCATTGCTTCCACTAGGCTATAGCTTTGGTAATTACATGACTACAAAACTCTTGGTTTAATGCTGGAAGTTTGCTGAGTTTGGTTAAACCATAATTTGGATCTCCAAAAAAGCATTAGCTTAGTTTTGTGGTTAATCCAGCTATTGCAACAGGCTTAAGTTTTACCTCATTTCTATTTTACTTATGCGACACTGATAGTAGGTAACACATAATTTGATGCAGAATGAACTCAATTGGCTCAATTTGAAAATTATATTTGGCATTTACCTTATACATTAATAAACTGCAGGCTGCCAGCTTATGGTGCCCAGTAGTCTCGTCATCGACGACAGTGAAGAAGCCACACATGCATTAAAAAAATAAGTAGCTTCTTTTCACACTTAAAACATGTAATATAAAATAAATTTGACTTAAGTTACAAATGTATGATTATAAGGTTCGCTTACTATATTCAAATGTATGATTATCAGGTTGAATTAATCAGTTATATAGTAGTAGTTACTACTAGTATATAACTTCTTTTACAGGGTATATGTAATATGTATTGAAGCTAAATTCAAAATGTCTGTATCTTCCCCTGTATATGCATTTGAATATAGTAAGCCAACAGGGATTGGTAGAGGTGTGGACCATCAGAATTTGAGTTTAACTAATGTATGAGAATTTTTACGTCGTCTTTACTTGTTGTAGGAGGTAACATGATTGATTTTCAAAATTACAGATTCAACTAATGGAGGTTATTTACAGATATCTTTTGGATATAAAACATGACAGTTCATCACGGGGCGGCCCGGCTCTAATGTTATGAATGGTAAGGCTTGTGCCTTTGGGGGCTCCATTTTTAAAAAATACTCCCTCCGTTCCAATTTATATAAATCTGTTTGACTGAGCACAAAATTTTAAAAAAGGGAAAAGGATCAAATATACTCCTCTACTTTGATATATTGTTTATATTTATCCTCCGTTATACTATTAGGTCAAATCTAACCCTCACCGATAGCAAAGTTTTCAAATTTGCCCTCTAACATAACAAAAAGCCCCAAATCCCATTTATTTACTGCAATTCTTCTCACAAATCAGTCATCTCTTTCGTGTGATCCGTCAGAGAAGAAAAAAAATTCATATTATAGAAATGGGAGTGTAGAGATACAACATAATTATTTCCCTTGTCTTTGGTTATGCTCAAACCATAAATGAAACGCAAAATGCCCCAGTTTATGGGTATGTCTCCAACGGAATGAGGATGAGTGAAATACCGTAGATAATTTGGAAGAGATTTATTTGATTCTTCAGGTGGTCGAAATGAATTCGCTTATGAAGTTTTTACTAATATTTACTATCTTTTTATGGATTATAGGCATAACAAGGCTGTAGGTATCCATGTAAATGCATTCCCTTTCGGATTTGGATTTAGCATGTCATTTGATGCAAATTTTGCTTGCGCAAACACTTCTGCATGAAATTTGTGACATATGATTCTTTAGTATTTTTTGAGAAATTCTAAATTAAATGGTCTGTTTAAATTTATGTCCAGCTTCAAAACATTCTTGCAAAGGAATATTTACTAGTGTTCTCATGCCTGGAGGTGGTGAGTTTGTTAAGTCTTCCTGCTCTAAATAATCAAGTGGAATAAGAAATCAGCTTGTCGAGGATATTTTCTTATCTAGTAGAGCACACACATGGATAAGTAATTTGTGAGAAAAAATTGTAGTAAATAGAAGGAATTTGGGATTTGGGAGATTTTCTGTTAGATTAAAGGGCAAATTTGGAAACTTTTGCTAATGGTGAGGGTAGATTTGACCCGATTGTACAACGGAGGATAAATGTGAACAATATATCAAAGTAGAGGGGTATATTTGGCCCTTTTCCCTTTAGAAAAAATGAAGACTTTTGGAATTTTTGTTCCTAAACAAGTCAAAAAATGGACCAGAGTATTTGTGTGATTATAAAAGCTTCTCATTTAGGGTAGAATTGGAAGGTTGAGCTAAATTGTTTCTAAATTTAGAAAAGGATCATTCTATTTTGAACGGACAAAAAAAAAATAGGTTCACATAAATTGGAATGGATGGAGTAATAGGTGTATAGGTATTTAAAAAATAATATGTAGTACTTTTAATATAAAAGTAGAGTTTTTAATATTAAAGGAAAGAAAGCTTTTTAGATATAAATAAAATAATAATTTGACTTACTTAAAAATGGATAGATACATAGTTGTTCCTACATTTCAATTTTTTACTTTTTACTCCTTCATTAGATAACGTGTAAAAATTTGACTCTTTTTAATTTGTCCAGGTCAATCTTTTTTTTCCCAATATCTTCGTATTTTAGAAATCCCTACATATTTTCTACCTTTCTCTTTAATATTCTTGTTCACTTTCTTTCTTCAAGATTTCATTACTCACTTTTCTTTCCAGATTTCATTAGTTCAAGAGTTCAACAATACTTTTAAACTTCCAATAGTTCTATACTTCTATTGCTCAATAAGATCTTATCTAAGATCAACAATATCTCAAGAAAGATTACATGAGTTAGCTATATTATCAATTGAAAAGGAATTATTAGAGAAAAATGATTATAAAAAAGATTTTAACAATTTTGTATCTCAAAAAGTTAGAAGAATAGATTTTAAATAAAAATGTACGTTATAACTTTCTTTTTAAAATTTAGGCCTCATATTAAACTTTGGCACGTGCTTGAGCTGCCCCTAATTCATCAAAACCCCACAATTTCTGGTACTATTTTTTTTAATTTATTCTAGAGCACAAAGCCTTGAAGTGGACAAGCGTACCCTCAATATCATGCTTTACGTCCAAGAATGAAAATCTTACTCCTTTAAATAATTACAATTTACAAAAACACAAATGTAATCAGAGGTCTGAGCAGAACACCATCTCATTTTTTGTGTCTGCAAGTACTTTTAAGAGTTTCTTTGGAAACCTCCATTTTTTAAGTTTCAGAAGAACATCCCCCACCATTTGACCGTAAACACACACACACACACACAGAGTGAAACAGACAGAGAGATTACAATTTACAGACCTAGAATATGGTTGAAAATCATTTCTGCGTCCAACTTTGCTTTAAAAGATCAAACTCTCCTCCAACTTTTTAACAATAAACATCAACCTTAGAATATGGAACAAAGACTGAAGTAAAACCTTCCAAACACCATGCATATGGAAAAAAAATAATGTTAATGAATCGTCTGGAATGGTTGTTTCCAATTTGTTAATTAATAGCACGAAGCGTGAGCAAAAGTTTGATGCCTTATAATTGTAGTTGCTGCATATTGGGCAGTCTTTCCAAACTAGTACTACTTCTTGTTAAAATTTATAATAGTATATTAAACTTGTTTCCATTAGTTTACATTTATATTAAATATGTTTAGATTAGTTCATATTAGTTCATGAACTAAGTTAGTGTTTTGATACATGTGAACTTCATTATGAGATGTATGAACTAGTGTAGACTAATGTGAATTTAGTTAATGTGTTTACGTGGAGATTAGGCTAGATACATGTAGGAAGAATCCTATAAATACCCGTGTACTCTAGCCATTTGTAGTAAGTCAAGTTGAATGAAAAACATCATTTCTTCTCCACTTTTAAAGTGAGTTGTGAGTGTATGAGTATTTTGTTGTCTTGCTCTTCCAAATTCTAATCCAACACTTCTGGTCCATTCTATCTGCATTTTAAGGTCTTTGTAAACTCTTTAAGAAAAATAAGAATGATTTTGAACAAGAAAATTAACAGTTACTACTTATTTTTCTAAAACTTGAATATTTTTAGATAAATTTAATTCATCGAAACGACTAAAATTTGACCTGAGGGGTAAGGGTTTTCAATTAACCTATATGGTTCAAAAAATACAAGGTATGTATTTACATTTATTTGGCTCAACTGGAATCAGCAGGCAGTTAATTCGTCTCCTTCAAGGGTAAACTTGTGAGTTTATTTTTTAATAGAGGTAACGTGAGAATTGAAGAAGGAACGCACAAGGCAAAGCGACTTTCTGCTTGTAAATTAGTTACCAAATACCTTTCTCTTTCTGTCCTCACCACCTCTCTCTATCTTCCAACAACTCCTTTTCTCAATATGATACCATATATTTCTCTACTTTTAGAAGGAAACAAAAGAAAACCAAGGTGGTTGGAGAAGGAGCTCGAGCGAATTAAAGATTTAAATTTTATGGGTTCAACTTTTAATTTTTCTAGCATTAAACTCATTATATTTTCTAAATTAAGAATTCACATATTATATTTATTGTGTTTTAGTGGGAATTTACATATAAATTTATATTTCGTGTTAAAAATATTAGGTTTAAAAACTGATAGAAAATCATTTCGCCTTGATGGTCAAATAGAAAATGGAAACATGTCGACTTCCTTCTGTCTAGGTTGCCATAAGAGCTTGCTTTACGTGCGCTTAATCCAATTTTGCGGCGATTCCAATGTCTTCCTCATAGCCTGCACTTTGCTTCAATTTTAATCCAGATAAGAATTTAAAGTTTTAAGTTAGTAGATCTCAAGTATTATTTCACATATATCACCTCTGTAAAAGTGTGCAAGATTAGTAGAAATGTAGGGCTAGAGTTAATTTCATGTAAGGCCACATAATTTTATCCACTATAAAAAGTAAAATTACAAATTTATTTTGTCACATTAAAATAATTGAATTAGGTATTAATTGCTCATTAAATACGAATGACCAGAAAGTTAACTTTTCGGCTAAGAAGATAGAAAATGAGAATTCATAAATCACAGTTTTGAGCTTAGTAACTATAGTTTACTTGATTATTATTCGTAGCAACTGTTTAATTACTACCGGCTTATATCACTTATATTGTGTCGCGCAATAAATATAACATGTGTCGCGCAATGAATACAACATGCATAAAATGTAATTACGGTGAAATACAAGGGTGTATACAAAGGATACAACTTATATCGACTGCTTACATGAGTTTATACAAATGATACAACTTGCATCGCTTGTATTCATTTCGACGGAACAAATACAACTAAGGTGAAATACAAAAATACAGAAAAATAAAATGCTCTTGATGAGAGTCGAACTCAAAGACCTCCGCTAACTAAGCGGGCTCTTTTGACCAACTGAGCTAAGAGACTTATTTTAGTTCTAAAATAATTAATCTCCCATTTCATGAATTGGCTATAAAATTCAAATATAGCTACAAATAATAAATTTGTTGAAAGTATAGTTACGAATGATAATTACACTATACACGTTTGATGTGCCACGTAATTTTTCCATAAAAAATTAAGTGACCATGTAAATGTCGACTATCCATATAAAACAAAAGAGAATTTTTTTAAAACATTTAAATGCAACAAAAAGAAAAAAACGATTGCTTGGCGCTGAAAATATGATTTATTGTCATTTTTATTTTTCATAGCAAGTTGCAGGCTACGAGGAGGTGTGAGAAGTTGGATACGGTGGGCTTGAGGAGAGGTAGCGGAAGGTCAAAAAAGAATTATGGAGAGGTAATTAGGCAGGACATAATGCATCTTCAGCTGACTAAGAACATGATCCTTGATAGCAGGGTGTGGAGTTTGATGATTACGTAGAAGGCTAGTAATAAAACGTACTTTCCTTCCATTCCCGTAGCTGTAGTATTACTTTTGTTTTGTCTTTTTCTTGAATTTCTAGTATTATCTGATGTTGCTTTTGCTTCGGCTAGTTACTATCTCGTTGTGCTACTATTTTTTCTCCTATGACTCTATTATATCTATATTTCAATTTGCTTTTACTGCTCTAACTGAGCTTGCCTGAGCCGAGAGTTCCTTAAAAACAACCTTTCTATCTACACAAGGTGAGTACAAGGTCTACATATATATTTTCCTCCTAAAACCCCACACGTGGAAATATACTGGACTTGTAGTTGTTAGAGCAAGTCACACATAATTTAGTTACTTAATGTGATTAAAAAAAGGCTTTATGACTTCCCTACAATATTGTTCAAGGATCATACCATGAATTAATCCTATATAAATGTATATTTTTATTCAATTTTTTTTAATTATATACTAGATGTTGAGCTGAACTGCTGAAGAGGCACCTTACCAAATACTACCATGTGCCCTGCATTTGCCAATCCTAAAGTCTGAATGTTTCTTTAAAGCTCAGTCACCTTCCCTCTCATAAGCCCATTCTTTGCAGGGATTTCTGGATAAATCTTAATATCCATTTCCTTTTGTACCCAAGCAAAAAGAAAAAACTAAATCTTTTTCATCATCCCAAGACACAAAGATGAAGAACAACATAGGCAGTAACACAAAACTCATACTCCTACATCCTTATATCCAGAAACAGGGCAGCTCCAATCGTTTATTATGGGTTCTTGCTTTTATTTCATTCGTCACTCTTGCCTTTCTTCTTACTCTTATTTACACCAGAGAATCCATTACCAGTTATACCTCTGTAGCTGCAGTCTCTGCCATTTCTGGTTCAACCAATCCTCCATTGTCAAAGGCAGTGGTTAGGGCCTTAACGCATTATGCATCAAACTCCAATAACACCGAACATATGTCATATACAGATATCAAACAAATTGCTGATGTCCTCCGACAATGTCAACAACCTTGTAATCTCCTTGTTTTCGGCCTTACACACGAGACCCTTCTCTGGAAAGCCTTAAATCACAATGGACGAACAGTTTTCATCGACGAAAATAGATATTATGCTGCTTACATTGAGGAAAAATACCCAGGAATTGAAGCTTACGACGTGCAGTATACTACCAAGTTAAGTGAAATGAAAGAGTTGATTGCAGCAGCGAAGGAACAGACACGAAATGAGTGTAAGCCAGTGCAGAATTTGTTGTTTTCGGAGTGTAAACTTGGACTTAATGACCTTCCTAACCAATTCTATGAAGTGAATTGGGATGTTATTTTGGTTGATGGACCAAGAGGGTATTGGCCCGAAGCCCCTGGTCGAATGTCTGCTATTTTCACTGCTGGTGTGCTGGCGCGGAGCAAGAAGAGTGGCAACCCGAAAACACACGTTTTTGTGCATGATTTTAATCAAAAAGTTGATAGAATTACTAGTGAAGAGTTCTTGTGTAAAGAGAATTTGGTTAAGTCAAAGCATATGTTGGGGCATTTTGTCATAGGAAGAATGGATTCCAACAGCTACCACTTCTGTCGCAACCATATATAACATCACACCAGCAACTTCGGTCTTCGATCATTGTATGGTAAGGTGAATTTCATTTCATAATTTAAAGATGTGTCCAGTTTTGAACGTATTATGCTAGAGGAAAGAGGGTCCAGAGGAGGTGGGAAAATAACTCTGTTTGAAATGAATTCTTCTCTAAATGTAAAGGCTACTGTTTGTAAAAATCTATGTACGTTCCCTGCGCAAATTGTATATTTTTACCTCAATGTCAAGTGTACTAAAGAGTAGACCAATGTATGGTAAGGTGAATTTCATTATTAAAAGATGTGTCAGATTTTGGATATATTATGCTAGGGCATAGGTAGAGGGGACAGGAGTAAAAATTAAATAAGTAACTCTCTTCTGGCGTAGCTCAATAAATGAAAAGGCAACTAGTTCTGTCAAAGTGTATTTACGTACCCTGCGCCAGATTGCTTTTGTTTACCTCAGTGTCAATAAGGTTTCGGTCCAAAAAACTAATGAAACTGTAATTTAGTCGCTGATTTTATCAAATTGACATTATGAATTATATTATTGTTTATCCGTAAAATAGTACAATTGAATTTATACGTGGTTTTTAGACAAGTGAACTAATTTGATCCTGAAATAATGCAGTAATTGAAGAAATGTACAATACTTAGCCTTGAAAATAGATGAAACGGCAAAGATGACGGTTCCGGGAATAAGGTTTCTGGGCACAGCAATGATGAGATTAAAAAGCAAGAAAGTAAGATTGTATTAAGCTTCGTATAGAATATAGTATAAGTTTTGCCAGGAAATTCATCCCGCTTACAGTGGTAACCGAGCTCACTATTTATAGCTATGCCTAGGGAAGGAAGTCCTAGAATCGTATCCTCCTTTAATATCAATTATGAGGGTCATTGATGAAGACGTAACAGTGAACATAAATGCCAAATTCTCTGTAACAGACCATCGTTCTTAATGCTGCAGAATATTTCTTATTAAATGCTACCGGGTACAGAACATTTAACACACCTTTATGAATGTTATCCTTTCCGGTGACAAGCGGAATGGCTGCATTCAGTCTTCCATCATTCCTTTCTTGGGTTCCATGTGTCCTCTCTTTAGATGACCACATGTCATATCATATTTCACCCTATAGAGATAGTCCTCTTGCTTTCCGGTGACATAACTTTATGTTACGGGGAAGTTGGTAGAAACTCCTTTTTGGCGAGAATTACTATAACTCCCTCTGAAGGTTCCTGATGGTTGATTAGACGTACGTCTCTCTGCATTTAATGCTTCGAACACACGTCGACTCATGATTCAGCACAACTTTTATCGATTATCGAGGTAATCATGGCCATGAATTTTGCCACCAAAATTTTACTTATACTCCACATTCATTTCCTTTGCGTTTCATAATTTCTCGAGCTTCCGATTTGCATCTTTGTTTTCCATTCTTTCTCTAGTTCTCTTCAAACACAAGACATTTTCCTTCTTCTTTTTCCATGGCTTCTTCCTCCATGCGTGCTGGTTTTACAAAGAACAAGAACAAAGCCAAGGACTCTGTTCCTCCAATGGTGGGTTCCATCATCCCAAGAAAACTCAGTACCACAAAGGACCTTGAAGATAAATTCCCTATTGCTAACCCTCGTACATGGGCTGTTAGTAGATACCCTTCTTCCATTCGTCCTTCCACTATTCCTGTTGTGAAGGAAGACTGCCGCTACCATGAGTTGGATATCATTGCTTCTGATCTATCGGAGCGAGTAACTCTTTCCAAGGAAGGTTTTACATACTTTTACACGTATCATTTACTTTGGGTGCATTTTCTTTGAGTGTAGAGCTTAATTCCATGATTGCGGATTTTTGCCTTCGCTACCAAGTGTGTTTGACGCAGGTAAGTCCTTCAGTGTGGAGGATGGCCTTCGAAGCTTGTGCCAAGAAACTAGAGAGGAGCAAACCTTAGCCCATATGATGAATCTCTATTCCCCAAAATCTTCCGCGGGGGAATGATAAACTTTTGCAAGTGTGGCCACCATGCTTTGCTTTCTAGCATGGATAGTAACAACGACCGTGGGTGGATGGAATGGTTCGTTGTAGTTGCCACCAACAACATCATTCCGACAACGGCTTCATCCTTTCCGGCTGCTTGAAATTGCACTCGTAAGCTCTTTGTTTTGTATTTCTTTTTACTAGATATTCCTTTATGGTCGTATCAACTCTTCACCCTTCACATGTTTCAGCAACTCGATGGATCCCACTAGTGGTGGAATGTTTGGACAGGTGGGTTCAAAAGATCTTGGACGTCACAACTTTTAAAACTCGTTTGTGGAAAGAACTGGCCCTTAAATACGGGTGGAAGGCCAAAAATCATGGTAATTTTAATTTATCTTGCTTCTATTATGAAGAACTCGGTTGAACCCTTCTAACTTGTTCACGAAATTAGGTCTACCTGCAGGCTCTGTTGCAATCCCTGAGGAGGACGTTTTGGCTGATCCTGCTGATGCAGTGAAGCTGCTTCAGAAAGCACTTACTTGAACAGGTATCTCTGAGACTGTTTCTGCGCAAACACTTCTTTACGGAGTCCCCGGCCGGAGGATAAGCAACAAAAGAGAAGACGCTCCTCCGCGGCCGGGGAAAAGAATAAGAGGGCAAGGACTGATACCCCCGAGTCATCTCCGGTGGCGATGACGACTGTTCCTCCTTTTGGGCTAGTCATAGACACCGTGATGATTGATGATGATGAAGAAGCTGTTGATGAGGGAGCTTCTTTACATAGAAGGCGACGATCCTCATCATCTCAACAGGATGCTCGACCTCAGGAATTTATGCTATCGAGCGAAGGAATATCTAACGGCCCTCTAGTGGTTTGTGCTCGTGAACGGTTGGGTAACCTTTGTTCGGTAGCAAACTTAACTTCCTAGCGGGAATTTGCTATCGAACCAAAGAGTATCTAATCGTCCTCGAGTGGGACCTTGTTTGTTTGCCTTGCTATCAAAGGTCTTATTGTCGATGTCTTCGTAGTATGCTTTCTGTCACTGCCTCATTAAAAGCCTTGCTAGAAAAACCCAATTGGGACCAAAACTAAACGAAGGGAAAAAGAGTGCAGCACATACTTTCCACTTGAATAATGTTCGTCAGCAATAATATCTTTTGAGGTGCGCCACGTTCTAGTTTTTAGACAACTTGTCTCCATTCTGGTTCTCCAACTCGTATGGACCTTTCTTGGTGATAGCTGAAATTCGGTAGGGACCTTCCCATGTTGGACCTAGCTTCCCCGCGCTGAGCTCCCGGATATTTTGGGTTACTTTCCTCAGAACCAAGTCTCCTACTTTGAAATAACGGAAGTTGGCTATATCGCTCCATTCTCTGCTTTTAAACTACCATTCCTACATGTGCCAAGTCCCTGCGTTCTTCGAGCAATTCCAAGTTAATTAACATTGCTTCGTTGTTCGATTCTTCATCTGCCCAAAAATATCTCAAAGTGGGTTCACCTGCTTCCACCGAGATTAAGGCTTCAGCACCGTACACAAAGGAAAAAGGAGTTTCTCCTGTACTCAATTTGGCCGTTGTTCGGTAGGCCCAAAAACTCTGGGCAATTCTTCGAGCCATTTGCCTTTTGCTGCTTCCAACCTTTTCTTGAGGTTTTGAATAATCACTTTATTTGTTGACTCCACTTGAAGATATGATCCACTATATCTTCAAATTTTTGAGGAATTTTGTAAATTTTGCATTGATAAATTATGGCCTATTGTCGCATGCTATCTCTTTTGGTATTCGGAACCTGCAAATTATATTTTCCCAGAATAGATCAACCACTTCGCATTCTCTGATCTTCTGATAAGGACCTGCCTCCACCCATTGGAAAATTAGTCAGTCAAAAGTAAAATAAACCTTACCTTTTCAAGAGCCGGTGGTAGCGGTCCAACGATGTACATCCCCCATTTCATGAACGATCATGGGGATAGAACCGAATATAAGGGTTTTGCCAGTTGATGTACTAGTGGTACATAAATTTGGCACTTATCACATTTTCGTACGAAGTCTTTGGCGTTTTGTTCCATGCGAGGCCAATAATATCCTGCTCGTACCAACTTCAACTCTAAAGAATCTGCGCCCGAGTGATTGTCGCATATCCCTGCGTGGACTTCTCTCATGACATAATTAGCTTCTGACGCTCCTAAGCACCGGGCCAGCGGGCCTTAGAAGGATTTTCTATACAATTGGTCTCTCTTGATATCGTGCATCTTTGGCGCGTAATGCCCGTGATGCATTTGGGGTCTTCAGGTAACTTCCTGTGCTCGAGATAGTTGATTATTTCATTTCTCTGGTTCCAAACCAGACTAGTCGAATTTACCTCATAGTAACCATCTGTATCCAGGACCGAGCTCATCAGTTGTACTACCGTCCCAGATTCTGATACCTTTATTTCCGTCAATGATCCTAAGTTTGCTAAAGCATCCACTTCGGCGTTATCCTCCCTCAGGATTTGAGTGATTGACAACTCCCGGAATCGCGCCAAAAGAGCCTGGACCTTTACTACGTATTGTTGCATACATTCTTCTTTGGTATCAAAGATCCCGTAGATCTTGTTAGAAAATACGCTTAACGCTGGGGGGGGGGGAATAGCGT
>MCJB01034197.1:170113-185059 GCA_002018475.1 Nicotiana obtusifolia | reverse complement strand
CCCCCCTTAAATTGGTCCGGTTCCAACCGGTCCGGGCCGGTTTCCGGTCCCTAACCGGTCCTGTCCGGTTGAAACCGAACCAGTTGCCAGCCTTATAACCAATTAAGCATTCATAGTTTAATTATTTTATTTTTAAAAACAGTAAGCAACAACTAATAAAGTGGGTTACTGAATTAGAGCACAAAAATAAAACCACAAATAATGTTGGCTACTTCTTTACTTTTTTTCTATAATTGAGTTATACATGATTTTATTGGTTAAAGTCTTTTTTATATATATTATATAAAGCCAAATACTCATATAAAAGAAGTCATTAATGACCTTATTGAATTTAACTTAACTTATTTAAATTAAATAATTTGTTTATAGTGTTTTCTTTATTGTAAGTAAACGTACGCTAGGAACATGCATATATGAATTTGATAGAGCAATTTTTAAACTTCATTCAACATATATTTTTCTCCCAATTTAGATATATAAACTATTGTATATGCATCAAATTTTCTATAATTATCTCCCTGTACAATATTGTCATTAAAAGTGAAGTCCATATTTTGACTTATTTTTTTAAATTATCATTGACTTGAGGAATACACGCAAAGCACGTACCGTTTAGTATTATGTCACAAAAATAGCAACAAATTTTATAAGATATTCCTAGAACCCTTTAGAAATCTTAATAAGGCATCTGAGGATTTATGTGGAGAAAGATTTCTTCTTTTATTTGTAAGATAATTAATTCGCAGCTATAGCAAAGATTAAGACACAATTATACAGATATAAATTATAATTTTGAGTTAGAGTCCAAGGGAGTGTACCGTTAAACTTCATGGATTCAACAACGACAACGAACGAGGATTAAGCCTGAGATCTACTTTCACGATCCACTAGTTACGTGCTCTCACAGCCCCGAGAACTTGATCGATAGGACGCGTACCTTTACCACGTGTTCAAGAGGCAGAATACGCTAGGGTTTTCTAATAGCTAGGGAAAGGGGGGTTGGCCTCTATTTATAAAGAGTGCCTGCCCATCAAAGGCCAATTGTTATTGGGCCTCACTTATTCACACACATAGTATTTAATATTAGGCCTTTTATTTATCCACCACTTGGGTCACGTTACTATCCTTTCAGACTATAACCAATTAACACAAGTCCAAATTCCAACATTCTCCCACTTAGACGCCAACGTTAATTGAGGACAAGAAAACAATTTCAAAACTTTTGAGTCTTGAAAAAAATATTTGAAAAAAAAAAGATTTTAGACTCTATAATGGCTACACTACTCACATAGCCAAGGGTATATTGACCCATATAACAATCCATCCAGTCTCAATGGAGAACACCAACAATGAATCGTAGCAAGTATCACACCATTTGAAGGTATGAATTCTCTCTATGATCACATGTGCTAGAATTTTCATCAACATGGATTAAACATGTGTGCTGAGCATGTTATATTTCTAATCAAGGTGAACAGAGCCACGCCTCTTAGAAAGAAATAATCCTCCAAGTGATATTATAACCATATCGCCTCAGGAGCCTCCAAGTGACACAAAAATAATATCACCTCAGGAGGTTTTCCTTGTGCCTTACCCGGGATAATCAAGTCAACAACCAGCAAAACTCAAAGATACCATGAGTTTATGCAATATCCAATTGGGAAAAATAAATAAATTATCATGTTAGTCAATAAGCATGACAAATATAAAATAACACAAGTTTGCATAAAAAGAGGACTTATTAAAAGAAATATCTCAGTAAGCAATTACAGAGTAACTCCCACTGACTAAAGCACATCAAAAGACTCTAAAATACCCATATTTTTAGCATGTTCATTAAACACCACAGGCCTAAGACCTTTAGTCAAAGGATCAGCCAATATAGATTATGTGCTAATATGCTCAATACATATATCACCTTTTTTTACCATGTCCCTGACCTTAAGAAATTTAAGGCTAACATGCTTAGAACCTTTTGTTCTTCTGTTATTCTTAAAGAAGAACACAGCTGCACTATTGTTACAGAAAATAGTCACCACCTTAGATATAAAATTCACAATTTACAATTTAGTAAGAAAATTCTTCATCCAGATAGCATGTGAAGCAGTCTCAAAACAAGCAATAAAGTCAGCTTCCAGATGTAGCAGTGTTACTCCGTTTCTCACTTTTCGAAGAAACTGCACCTCTAGCTAACATGAAAATATACCCAGAAGTTGATTTCATTGTGTCTTGACAGCCTCCAAAATCAGAATTTAAATATACCAGCAGGTCCAGATCATCAACTTTTTTGTACACAAGCATGGAGTCTTTGGTGCGCTGTAGATATCTCATCATTTTCTGTGCAGCCATCCAATGTGCCCACCTAGAATTAGAAGAAAATCTTCCTAATATATTAACAGCAAATGATATATCAGGCCTTGTACAAACATGTATATACATCAAGCAGCCAACAACACTTGCATATGGCACATCTTTCATAGTTCTCTTTTCAACATCATTTTTCGGACATTGATCCTTGCTAAGTTTGTCCCATTTTACAACAGATGCAACACCAAGTCTATAGTCTTGCATATTGAAAGTTTTAAGAACACTCTCAATATAAGAACGTTGAGATAAACCCAATAAACCACGTGACCTATCTCTTTTAATTTCTATCCCAAGAACAAAAGAGGCTTCACCAAGATCTTTCATATCAAAAGACCTAGATAAAAATTGCTTGGTCTCATTCATCAAGCCCAAATCATTTGTGGCAAGCAGAATGTCATCAACATAGAGAACCATAATAATAAAACTGGTATTAGCTATTTTGATATAAACACATTCATTAAGCTTATTTTTCACAAATTCAAATTTTGTAATAAATTCATCGAATTTCAAGTACCACTTCCTGGAGGCTTGTTTAAGCCCATATATGGATTTGTTAAGCTTGCACACTAGATGTTCTTTATCGACTTCTTTAAACCTTTCAGGTTGAACCATGTAAACTTCTTCAAGCAGATTCCCATTCAGGAAAGTAATTTTAACATCCATCTGGTACAACTCTAAATTAAAATGAGCCACAAGAGCCATCATGACTCTAAATGCATCCTTACATGAAACAGGAGAAAATATTTCTTTATAATCAATACCTACTTTCTGAGTGTAACCCTTAGCAACCAACCTTGCCTTATAATGGTCTATATTTCCCTTGGAGTCTCTTTTAGTTTTAAACACCCATTTGCAATCAATAGGCTTAAAACTTACAGGAAATTCAACTAACTCCCACACTCTATTGTGTTCCGTGGAGCGCATTTCATCTTCCATTGCCCTACACCATTTATCAACATATGGAGAGGAAATAGCTTGAGCATATGATAAAGGATCGGTCAACTCACCAGTATCACTAAGATTTTCAGTCACATATACGATAAAATCATCAAAGATAATAGATCTTCTTTCTCTTTGTGACTTACAGAGTGGTTCATTGTGTTCATTTGCTCAGGGACCATGGGATCAGTGTCATTGTTCCCTTGATTCTTCCCCACATGAATAGGTTGGTTTACCACCTTTTCATGTATAAAAGGTAAAGAGATAATGACTTCCTTCTCTTTCAATACAATTTCCTTGCCACATCACAATCACAAACATCATGCTCAAAATATTTTTGCATTAATAGACTCAATGAAACAACTGGTAGTTTTTGGATTAGTTTTTTTTTTTTTCTGTGGGTGAATAAACACAAACTTCAACTGGACAACCCCAAATGTGAAAATGAATCAAGCAGGTTTTTGGGTTGTCCATAGTTCAAAGGGAGTTTTTAAGACGGATTTTGTAGGAACTCAATTCAGGATATAGCTTGCTGTTTTAAAGGATTCACCCCAAAGGGACTCAGGTAGGCTAGTCCTTGACATCATACTTCTCACCATTTTCATGGGAGTACGATTTCGTCTTTCAGCCACACCATTGTGCTCAGGAGTACCAGGCATGGTATACTGTACTACTATCCCACATTCTTGTAAAAATAAAACAAAAGGCCCCATACATTGACCAGACTCATCATATTTTTCATAGTACTCACCACCACGGTCAGACCTCACTATCTTAATGGACATCCCAAGTTTTTTTCAACTTCAGTCTCGTAAATTTTAAACTTATCAAGTGCTTCAGATTTTTCTTTTAAAAGATATATATAACAGTATCTTAAAAAGTCGTCAATAAAAGTAACAAATTACTTATGATTGGTCAAAGTAGGTACATAAGGTCCACTAATATCAGTATGAATAATTTCTAAGAGTTCAGAGCTCCTAGTGGAACCCTTTCTCTTAACCTTGGTCATTTTACCCTGAACACAATCCACACAAGTTTCAAAATCTTTTGGATCAAGAAAGGTAAAATATTTTCCTTTACAATCGTTCAATTATTTCTTTAAAAATATGACCAAGACGCCTATGCCATAACAGGTAGGACGTTTTACTCATAACAGACCTTTTGTGTTTTTCAATATGCATAAAAATTTCATTCAACACATTCAAGCGATATAGACCACCACTTAAAAAGGCATCAGCAACAACATGTGAATCATAAGAAATTTTAATAATACCATTATTTTGCTGAAATGAATAACCAGCTTTGTCCAAAAGTGAAACTGAAACTAATTTCCGTCTCATAGAACTGTTTCTAAACGAACACTAGAATTATTTTTAAAAAGTAAAATAGATGTCCCAATAAACTCTACTTTTGCTTTGAGTCCATTGCCCACAACAACACTGGCTTCATCCTCTTTTGGCTTCCGTCTGCTTACTAGATCCTGCAAGTCATTGGTTACATGAACAGTTGCACCACTATCCAACCACCAGGAATTTAAAGGAACATGAACAAGACTAGTTTCAAAGCAGACAAAAGCCAAAAGATTACCTGGTTTCTTTTTCAAAGGACAACCAGCTTTCTTATGACCTACTTGTTTACAATCTCAACACTTGATTTCTTTCTTAATTATAGCTTGAGGACCAAGAGGATTATGAAACTGACTTTGATTAACACCGAGCTTATTAATATGACCACTATGGATGATGAGATTGACCTTGTTTCTTTTTGTAAAATTTTGGTCCACCTTTTCTTTTATAAGAGGGATAATCTGCTGATTTAGAAGAACTAACAAGGTTCGCTACACCCTCAACTTTCTCCTTTTTGATCCTCCCTTCCTCTACCACACAAACAACAATAAGCTCATCAACACTCTTCTTATCATTTGTGCATTATAGATTGTCTTAAGCTGGTTAAATTGCTCAGGAAGGGACCTTAGAGATTAGTGAACATGAAAATCATCGATAATGGTTATATCTAAATTGTTCGGTTTAGTAGCAATATTAACCAATTTCATAATATGATCACGAACACTATCTACAAGGTCATACTTTATGGTAGACAGGGAATCAATTAGGCTACCTATCTCAGCTTTATCAGATTCTAGGAATTTCTGTCCAATGGCACTCAAGAAATTCTTTGCATTTCCATTATCCTTGAATGTGCCTTTTATGTGATCAGAAATAGATCTCTTCATGATCATAAGACTCCGTTTGTTAGTCTTCATCCATTTCTCATACTTAGTCTTTTCATCAGCAGTGCTAGTAGTTATAGGTTCAGTAGGTTTCTGTTCAGTCAATGTAAAGTTCAGGTCCATCGGACCTAACATTATTTCAACATCCTGTTTCCACTTCTTGTAGTTGCTACTAGTCAGAGTTTCAATGGAATTCAACTGAGTAGTCATGTTGTTAACAACTGTATAAGCAAACAACACAAAAGCTAGTGAAACCATGGGCATGAATGCATAAATCAAAAGAGTCAAAGACATCTATTACACCCCTCCTTTGGGTGGACGATGCAACTGTCTCCCCTTTATTAAACAAAAGGAGTCCAAGGCATTTATTGCATCATCACCTTTTGGCAAGAGATATAAAACCTCCTCCCCATATTATCCAAGAGGACAAGGCATACATTGTGTCCTTCATTTAGGTAAGAGACACAAAACCTCCTCTTGTAACAAATTATCATTATTTATACACATGAGAATTCAAGATATTATGTTCCTCCTTTAGGTGGAAAACAGAATACCTATTCTCATTAATTAATTTAGCGTCACTAGTATCAAAAGGTAAACCTCCAATACTAATGTATAGTTGTAAAGGACAATTTAGACTGGTGCATTAAGAATATTAATGACTCAAATAAACAGACCACTTTGGTAGAAACTATCTATTAATCATATATCTCAATCCATATATAATATTTTTCACATGTATAAAGTCCTAAGAATTTTCAATGACTCCAAATAAATAGACCATTTCGATAGAAACTATTTTTTAATCATAACTTCTTATTTAAACAATATCATATACATGTGAAATAAATTAAGCCCATATATTTAAACCTTTTGAATATTAATTTATTCCATGCTCTAGCTAATATCAAATAGGTCTCAGTAATAGTTTATTGTATTAATATATTACAGTATGCGAATAAACAAGCATAACCATTATAATGATCAAACACAAATCAAAGTATTTGATCAGCTAATAAATGGAAATTGAGGAATCTCATAAACACGTCAGATTAATTCTGACTAAGCACTCCACGTTCTGTGATTTCCTTAAAGTGGTAAACTTTAAAATTTTATAAGTAATGCATAGATTTGTGAGTCAAGGATTTCACATTTTAAAAGGGACGATCAGTTATAATTAAGGATAAATATAAGTCCATCTTTAAAAGCACTACGTTAAAGCAATGCTTCAATGAAAGCCCCATTAGCACCGCCGCCGTCATGGATACAATTCCAAAACAATGAAATCCAAAATCGTTTCATCAGGTAACGTTGCACTCCTTCGACGTCACTGACAGCAAGTTCTTAAACCAAATCAGCCGTAAAACAATTTTTTTTTGTTGCGTTGTACTACTGTTCGAAATAGACTCTCTCTCTCTATATATATATATATACATATATATATATATATATATATATATATATTGAAACCCAAAATTAATTCATCGATCTTAATTCCAAATTATGGTAGCTCTGATACCGAATGTAAGATAATTAATTCGCAGTCATAACAGAGATTAAGACTGTATACGGTCGAAGTCGGACCCAACTGTATATGGTCGAAATCGGGCTCGACTCTATATGGTCAACATCGAGATCAACTATTGCACGACAGGTCGGGTTCGGAATGCGTAGAATTGAAGATCGACCCCGAGTTTCATCGAAGCAGAACACGAAGCCAGAAGTCCAACCTCGAGAACATTGAGCCCGTCATCTGAAATCGATCCTGACTCCGAAAATGCTCGAGGGAAGATCATCAAACCTAAATAACGGAAAGCCAGAATATCCGTATTGAGACGAACATCGCGGCTGGAATCTCGGCACAAATCAATGGAATCGCTTAATTAGCAAATCAGAAATTTTTTTACCTTATATGGAGTTGCACCAAATGTAGGATCCCCCTACTATATAAGAGGGAGGAGGTTTAATTATTTGTGGGATACTTTTTCAATCATCGATAAAGACAGTTGTAGATTATTATCTTGAATCATTTATATCATTAACTTGTTCCAATCTCTAATATAATCAATCCCTGCCCAAGAAGGATTAACCAACGATCAACAGTGTCTAGCTTGGGTAGTTTGCATTCTTTTCATTTATTACTTAATTTTAACTTTCATTGTATTATTCGTCATCTGTATCAAATTAGGCCACGTATCCTTAAAACCACGTATAATAGTGGATACTTGATACAAATTTTCATAACACACATTGCTTCACACTTGCTCTTTGAAGTGTCTTTGTTTCCAGGCTATAATACAGAAATGTTAAACTCTCAATCGGCACTTTTGCACGTTGATAACGAGTTCGATAATCAAGGCGAAAATAATAACGTAGCGCCCAGTGACGAAATTCCGATCGATGCTAATTCACATGTGGCGGTCAATGCAGATCAGCCTACTAACCCCTCAAATAGCGTTCATAGGGAAGTCCGATCAGTAACACAAAATTCCCAAAACGCTGAAAGGGACGGGGTCAGCTTCCTGATGATCTTCAAAATGTTACAAGCCCAACAGGCGGCGATAGCTCAGTTACAAAATCGAAGCCAAATCTCGAACAGGGTTGAGCCTGGCCCCTCTCGGGAAATTACCTGCAAGGATGGATCGGTCGTAGGAAGGTCGAATGAGTGTGAATCGGGGACAAACCCCGGAATTATGAAGATGCTCGAAGAACTGACTAAATGAATAGAATCTGGGAAGAAGAAGATCGAGGCAAATGACAAGAAGGTGAAAACCTACAACTCCAGGGTAGATCAAATCTAGAGGCACCCCCGGTGTTAAAAGGCCTAGATTCCAAGAAGTTCGTGCAAAAATCTTTTCCGCTGAGCACGGCTCCGAAACCGATACCCAAAAAATTCCGTATGCCAGAAATCCCCAAATATAAAGGAACGACCGACCCGAACGAGCATGTAATCACATATACATGTGCTATCAAAGGAAACGACTTGGAAGATTATGAGATCAAATCCATTATGTTGAAAAAATTTGTTGGAGACCCTGTCGAAGGGAGCCATGACATGGTATCACAACTTACTCCCTAATTCTATTGACTCATTTGCTATGCTTGCAGATTCTTTTGTGAAGGCACACGCAGGCACCATCAAGGTCGAAACGCGAAAATCGGACCTTTTCAAAGTCAGGCAGAAGGATAATGAGATGCTTAGAGAGTTCGTCTCCCAATTCCAAATGGAACGGATGGATCTGCCACCGGTCACTGACGATTGCGCTGTTCAAGCTTTCACTCAGGGACTCAATGTTCGAAGCTCAGCGGCTTCGCAGCAACTAAAACAGAACTTAATAGAGTACCCTGCCATCACATGGGCTGACATACATAACCGGTACCAGTCAAAAATCAGAGTCGAAGACGATCAGCTCGGAGCCCTTTCGGGATCCATTTACCTCGTTAGAGCTTATGACAGAATCAGAAGGGAAATTTATCGCGAACCAAGATCAAATAGAGGTCGACATCAGCCATATCAACCATATCACGGGGACAGAAAAATCGGCGTATCCGGGAAAAACTCTCTAAAACATGAAAGGAGATATGACCGAGGTCAGAACAGCCGGGGGCTCATGACCAAAAGCAACTTCGAAAGGCCATCGGGCATAAAGAAGCACCTCGGTTATCGGAGTACAACTTTAATGTCGATGTTGCCGCTATTGTACCGACTATCGGTCGCATCAAAGATACTAAATGGCCTTGACCATTGCAATCCGATCCGGCCCAAAGGGATCCTAATGAAATATGCAAATGTCACGGCACTCACGGTCATAAAACGGAAGATTGTCGGCAATTGAGAGAAGAAGTATCCCGGCTACTCAGTAACAGACATCTTCGAGAATTCTTGAGCGACCGAGCGAAAAATCACTTTGGAAACAGGAACCCTGACAAACAGACAGGCCAAGAAGAACCTCAACATATAATCAACATGATTATTGGTGGAGTCGATACCCCTCAAGGGCCGATGTTGATACGTACCAAAATTCCATTACTAGGGAAAAGTGCACTCGGGATTACACGCCAGAGGGAACTTTATCTTGTAACGACGAGGAAGCAGAAGGAATTGTACAACCCCACAATGACGCACTGTAATATCTGTACTCATACATAAAGTTGGAGTAAAACGTGTGTTAATCGATGTAGGTCGCTCGGCCAATATAATCCAATCGTGAGTCGTGGAGCAACTCGGCCTGTTAGACTGGATCGTTCCTACAGTCCGAGTACTTAACGGGTTCAATATGGCATGTGAGACCACCAAGGGTGAGATAACGGTTGCAAATAAATACTGCTGGAACCATTCGAGAAACAAAGTTCTGTGTGATCAGAGGGGAGATGAGATACAATGCTCTGTTCGGGAGGCCATGGATCCATGACATGAGGGCGGTGCCTTCGACATTACACCAGGTGTTGAAATTTAAGATGCCCGATGGAGTTAAAACAGTTTACGGGGAGCAACCAGCCGCGAAAAAAATATTCGCAGTGGAAGAAGTGACGCCAACACCAACGGTTTCAAACCAAGAGATCAAGAGCAAGACAAAATAGCAATCACAGATACCATCTTCGGCAAATGTGGATAAACAAATGTATATCGAGGATGATGATTATTAGATTCCTGGATCTTTTATCACCCCCGATAATTCCGATGCCACTAAAGCGACTGTCGAGGAACTGAAACAAGTTACGCTGCGGGAAGTCTTGCTTGAACGAAAGGTATACCTGGGCTCGGGGTTGAGCTCTGAGTTTAGGAAAAAACTTACTCGATTCCTTACAACTAACGAAGACTGCTTCGCTTGGTCCCACCTTGATATAACAGGTATATCGTCAGAGATAACCACTCACAAGCTGAGCCTGGATCCGAAGTTCCATCAAGTCAAACAAAAAAGGAGGCCTTAGTCCGAAGTCAAACATGCATTCATCAAGGATGAGGTAACTAAACTTCTAAAGATAGGGTCTATTCGGGAGATTAAATACCCGGATTGGTTGGCAAACATAGTGGTAGTCCCTAAGAAAGGGAATAAATTAAGAATGAGTGTAGATTATAAAGACTTCAATACAGCATGTCCAAAAGACTCTTTTCCCTTACCCAACATCGACAGCATGATCGATGCTACTGCCGTCCACGAGACCCTTAGTTTTCTCGACGCATACTCCAGCTACAACCAAATACGGATGGACCCAGGTGATCAGGAAAAAACTTCCTTCATCACTACATATGACATATACTGTTACAATGTAATGCCATTTGGGTTAAAAAATGCTGGCGCCACATACTAACGCTTAGTAAACCGAATATTCGGAAACAACTAGGAAAGACAATGGAGGTTTATATTAACGACATGTTAGTTAAATCCCTGGGAGCAGAGGACCATTTAAGCCATTTGCAGCAAACATTCAGTGTATTGAAGCAGTACAACATGAAGTTGAACCCGGAAAAGTGCGCGTTTGGTATGGGATGGGGTAAATTCCTCGGATTCATGGTCTCGAATCGGGGAATAGGGATCAACCCTGAAAAGATCAAGGCTATCAAGGATATCACGGTCATAGATAATGTGAAAGCCGTGCAAAAGTTGACCGGACGGATAGCCGCTCTAGGGTGATTTATTTCGAGATCGTCCAATAAAAGCTACCTGTTCTTCGCTTTATTGAAAAAGAAGAACAACTTTTCATGGACTCCGGAATGCCAGCAGGCTTTAGAAGAATTCAAAAGATATTTATCGAGCCTGTCATTGCTTCATACACTGAAGGAGAATGAACAATTGTACCTTTACCTAGCAGTCTCAGAGATAGTGGTAAGCGGAGTCCAAGTCCGAGAAGAACAGGTACACAATTTTCGATTTATTATGTCAGCAGAACCTTAGGCGAAGCCGATACTAGGTACCCGCACTTAGAAAAATTGACACTCGCTTTGTTAAGCACTTCTAGGAAACTGAAACCATATTTCCAATGTCATCCCATATGCGTCTAACAAATTACCCATTAAGAAATGTGATGCATAAGCCCAAGCTCTCAGGTCGATTGGCCAAATAGGCATAGAAATAAGTGGGTACGACATTGAATATCGACCTCGAACCGCTAAATCCCAGGTGTTGGCATACTTTGTGGTCGATTTCACACCAACCCTAATACCAGAGGTCGAAAGAGAGTTGTTAGCTGACGCAAGAACTTCTTCGGGAATATGGACCCTTTTCACAGACGGTTCCTCGAACGCAAAGGGATCCAGACTTGGCTTCGTATTCAAGCCACCAACTGGTAATATAATTAGACAATCTATTAAGACTATGAAACTGACTAACAACGAGGCAGAATATGAAGCCATGATTACAGGCCTAGAACTAGCCAGGAGCTTGGGAGCAGAAGTGATCGAAGCCAAGTGCGACTCCCTTCTTGTGGTAAATCAAGTCAATAGAACGTTCGAGGTCAGAGAGGAGCGGATGCAGAGATACTTACAAGGAATGGATCAAAATAGCAAGGCCGATGCCCTCGCTAGCTTGGGGTCATCGATCGAAGACGACAAGTTCGACTTGGGAAAGGTCATACAACTCATGCGGCCAGTAGTGGAAGAAGGCCACGCTGAGATCAACTCGACGAGCCTAACTTGGGATTGGAGGAACAAATACGTAGAATATCTCAGCTCTGGTAAACTACCCTCAGATCCAAAAGAGTCGAGGGCCCTGCGTACGAAGGCGGCCTGATTCAACTTGTCAGAAGACGAAACCTTGTCTAGAAGAACATTTTATGGCCCACTCGCGATATGTCTGGGACCTGGTGACAATGAGTACATTTTAAGGAAAATCCACGAAGGTACTTGCGGGAACCATTCAGGCGCCGAGTCATTAATTCGTAAAATAATTAGAGCAGGTTATTATTGGGTTGATATGAAAAAATACGCAAAGGAGTTCGTTCAAAATTGTGACGAATGCCAAAGGCACGCCCGGATGATCCATCAACCCGGGGAGATGCTCCACTCAGTCCTATCACCATGGCCGTTCATGAAGTGGGGGATGGACATCGTTGGCCCTCTTCCGTACGCGCCAGGTAAATCTCAATTTATGCTAATTATGACTGACTATTTTTCTGAATGGGTGGAAGCTCAGGCGTACGAGAAGGATAGGGAAAAAGAAGTCATCTATTTCATTTGGGATCACATTATATGCCGATTTGGAAGGCTAGCCGAGATCGTATGCGACAACGGGAAGCAATTCATCGGTAGCAGAGTGACCAAATTCCTCGAAGATCACAAGATCAAAAGGATTCTATCAACACCCTACCACCCCAGTGGGAATGGAAAAGCCGAATCTACCAACAAAACCATACTTCAGAACCTCAAAAAGAGGTTAACCGATGCCAAAGGGAGATGGAAGGAAATATTGCCCGAACTCCTATGGGCATACTGTACGACTGCGAAATCCAGCACCGGAGCCACCCCGTTCTCTCTGGTTTATGGTGCCAAAAGCTTTGATATCGGTCGAGGTCAGGAAACCAAGTATCAGATTCCGGTATGCAATAGAGGAATCGAACTACGAAGCCATGAATACAAGCTTGGAACTGTTACATGAGAGACGTGAAGCCGCCCTTGTTCGATTAGCTGCTCAAAAGCAAAGGATTGACAGGTATTACAATAGAAGGACCAACCTTCTGTACTTCAACGTCGAGGACTTAGTACTAAGAAAGGTTACACCAAATATATGGAGTCCAAACGAGGGGAAGCTGGGACCAAACTGGAAAGGACCTTATTGTGTCATTAAAATCACCAGGAAAGGATCCTACAAGCTCAGAACAGTGGATGGTAAACAACTACCAAACAACTAGAATATAAGTCACTTGAAGCGGTATTACTGCTAAGGTACGACCCTATTCTTTATTTTTATTTGCATTACGAACTACCATTTGAAGGTATCAAACAAGGGGCTATACGAGATATTAGGTCTGAAAGCACGCATTGCACTCTCTTAGATTCGAAGGACGATAGCAAATCGGTGACAACAGTATTCAAGGCCTATCTTCAATCGACCCCGAATACTGGGGGGCCACTTTAGCTTGGAAAGATATTTTAGGATTGAAGGGTCAAAGATCAATAAGATTCAATGTAAGGGCCAAATGGTCAAATGAACCGTGCTCAAATAGATTGATCGAACCCTAACACAAGTTGTACACATACATTACTATTATGGACAAGAATAAAGAGAAGTCTCTTGTATACAAACGTCCTGCTTCCGATCAAACGAGCCCAAGGGCTATTGTAACTTGAGTTCGAATAATCACTCTCTCACTCGGGGATTACCGTCCGAAAACTAAATTTATTCGAGGGGATATAAGACCTATTAGGCAACCCCCGAACTTTAAAAGCTAAGGTCGTTTCGAGTTAACAAAACTCGAGGTACAAAACCTGTTAGGCAACCCCCGAACTTTAAAGGCTAAGGCTGTTTCGAGTTAAGAGAACTCGAGGGGATATAAGACCTATTAGGCAACCCCCCGAACTAAAAGGCTAAGGCCATACCGAGTTAACAAAATCCGAAGGTACATCGCTTATTTGGCAATGCCCGAACCAAAAGGCTAAGGCCACTTTGAGTTAATAGTATTCAAGGGCTAAGACATTTCAAAAGTTGTAAAAAGAAAGCTTGTATATATATATATATATATATATATATATCGGAAATCCATTTTACAGAAATCGAGCAATCTCGATACACAATATTAAACACGAAAAAAGATAAAACTCGATCAGGAGCGACTTTGTCTCAACTGGATCTCGCCTCGACATCAGGATTTCCGAGGTCTTCTCACTTTTCAGACCCGACTGAATCCTCGAAATCATCCTCCTCTGGAAAGGCTAGTTTTATGGCCTCGGCTTCAGCTATCTTGGCATCTTCGATCTCCGCCAATAAATCAAAGCCTCCAGCATGAATTTCTTCAAGGGCAAACCTGCGAGATTGCCACCTCGTATGGTCAACCATATTCCTTGATTGGTCTTGAGCAGCTTCAGCATCGGCCTTATATTGAGCCACCAGTTCATCAGCTTCGGCTTTGATCACGGCAACTTCCGACTTGGCCATTTTTAGCTCTTTAGTCAGATTATCTCGATCTGAGATAACCGTATTGATCCGAGATTGAAGCTCCTCGATGCTCTTGGTTTGAGCCTCGGCTTTCTCCTTTGCCGCTCTAAGCTGAGCCTCTGCTGAAGCTAACTGTGCCCGAGATGTCTCTTTTACCGAGGCCAGTTGATCCATCTTGCTCCCCCACTCGTCGGCCTCAGCTTTAACCACATTCATTTCAGTTTGAAGCTGATCAATCCGATCAAGTTTTTGCCCTACTTACTCGACCAAGCCAGCATTATCCTTCTGCGTAAGCTCTAGTTCGGCCCGGAGGTTCTT